>OY747709.1:3219495-3269495 GCA_963556495.2 Valencia hispanica
TGGCTTAGCAGGAGACCACATTCTTCTTTTGCAGACATTTCTTTCTGTAGATGCATCATGCCAATTGGGCTAGAAAATTAAACTAGCTATAGTTCAGGATATTTTGAAAATGTCCTTTTTTTTCAACATTGTTCTGTAAAACAAACATGGAGGACTAATGAACTTCCAACCACAAAGTTTCATTTAAGAAATTGTTATTTTGTATATTCTCAGACAGAATTAAATACATTTTAGAAGTCAAATACTGGTGGGATTGACACAGTAGTTACTGTTCTTCCCAACAGGCATGTCTACTGACTGCAATGATTTAATATATTTGTTTAAATAAACTTGATTCTAAAGATTAAGTCCAAGTTTTGTAACAACAAGTGTTGTACAACCTGACAGGTTGGGGGAAACAAACACATCCATCCATCATCTGTACCCACTTATCCTTGCAGGGTCCAGAGTGGGGGCTGGTGCCTATCTCCAGCATTCATCGGGCGAGAGGCGGGGTACACCCTGGACAGGTCGCCAGTCCATCACAGGGCGACACAGAGACGCACAACCAAGGAGAATTTAGAGTAACCAAAAACAGTTATGTTTTCACACTGTGGGAGGAAGCTGGAGTACCAAGGAAGAACCCACGCATGCACAGGGAGAAGGAAGGAAGGAAGGAAGGAAGGAAGGAAGGAAGGAAGGAAGGAAGGAAGGAAGGAAGGAAGGAAGGAAGGAAGGAAGGAAGGAAATGTCTGAATAATGTAGAAGTAGACATTGGCAGAAATATCTTACATCAACTGTTCTGAGTAGTTAAGAATAAGTGAAACAATCCCAGTCAGCTCCAGTTTGGGAGCAGATGATGTTTGCATGTGAATAAGGGTGACTGAATGTGTATTTAACAGCTGAAAACATTGACAAAGTGGAGAGATGTTACCAACGCTCACCTCTGATTCCCTTTGACCGAGTGCGAGTTCGCTTGTCGTCACCCTCCACACTCATCTGGGATGAAAGGAAAAGATGAGAAGCGAAAAGAAGAGAAGAGAAGAGAAGAGAGAGAGAAAGACACAGACAGTGGTTAGTTCATTGTCTTTGTATGCTTCAAAACAGCTGCTATAAAAAGATTTGCTCAAAATGTTCCCATTCAAACAAGCACGAAGTGTGGAGCTGACGCAAAGAGACGATCACATCTAGACATTTCTGTTCACATACACGGCACCGCTCTGTCACCGCAGAAAAACAAAAACACACTAAAAACATACTAACATCACGTTCACTCCATCACAAATGAGGGTTACATGGAAAACAAACCACAAGCACCCACCCCCATCACTCCCCCTGTAATTTCCTGCATCTGAGTGCTACTCATGATTGTGGTCTGCACAGAGGCAACAGGCGGCGCCGGCGCAGCGGGCCACGGCCCCTGTAAGCAGAGGGGCCGACAATCATAACTACGCTGAATATAATAATAAAGTGAAAACACACAGGCTGCTGTAATAACCCTTTTAAGAAGAGGAACTGTGCGTGTGTGTCCAGGCTTTTAAAGCCACAAAGGAGCAGGTGTTAACCCTCATGCACACACACACACTGACCATGGACCACACCTCCTCATTGCTACCTCTCCATACTTAGGGCTCCTCTATCAAGCTATCAGATGCTTTCTAAACACAATGGAGCCATTAGCTTTGATTACTGGACTCTGTTTTTTTACATTTCTGCTCTCCCTTCTTTCTGTCCCACACTTCCTTCTGTACGCTCCCCGTCTACAACCCTTTTATCCCCCTACAGACACCCCGGCTTGCCCATCCACTTAACTGCTTTGTAGCTTCTCTTTAGTCAGGTTGGCACAGTCACAGTGGGACTCAAACATAGGGTCTTGGTTTCTCTCAGTTGCTTTTTTTCTCTTCTTCACCCTATTTGGCAGAACCCCTTTCCTGCTAATAGACTACTTATGAAAAGCAGGAGAAAACGAAGGATGCGAAGAGGATGAAACAAGCTATTGTTCTTGTTAAAGGCTTTTCTTTGCCTCTGACTCCCATCGAGGGTGCATTCATTAGCAGTTGGCTGAAGGTACAGGTGCAGCCCCGAGCTGAGCCCCTCCTTTCTGTCCACCAGCCCAGCCCAGTCCGCTCCTCTCAGGCCTCAACATTTTAATCAAGCTATGTTCATGTAGGAGTCCTGCAGCAGCCATTACTGAGTGGTTGACCCCTTCTGACAGTGAAGAGGAGCGTATCATAATTATCTGTGAGTTTAATGTTGCATACAACCCCATATTTCACCTATAGTCACTCAAGTGTCTCAATGAGCAAAAAGACCAACTCTAAAGAGATTCATTGAGAGTTTATTCTCTCTAATAGGATTTTTGACAATCAAAGAAGACTCTTATACATACTATACCTGTAATACACTCATTCATTTTTTTACACATGAAAAGTTGCTATCTGCCACTGGATGTTTCCTGGGAGTCACCCAGCCAGAGCCCTTTATGATCAGTGTTCATCATCTGTCATAGTCTGTCATATTTCATAGCCCCAGCCAGGATCAGAATAATGACCAATAAATAGAGTTTCGAATCTTTAAAAGAAAAAACTTAAAGAAAGAAAATACAGCTTTGAAAGCTGAAATACCTTACTTGACACACTATTGGCTGGTGTTTGCAAAGCAGCCAATCCAGGAGTTCCATTTATTCTCCTTGGCGCTGACTGGCTGAACCCTCAAGCATGAAAATAAGGAAGACTGCAGTTGTTAGCTGTTCTGTGCTAGTCACAACATGGTTTCCACTGTGTGTATTAATGCATATTAAGGTATATTTGATGATTTAACTATTAAAACAGGCACTTAAGTATTCATGGCTTTCAGCTATTTGCTGTGGTCCCAAACCCTCACAAATTCCTGGGTTGTTTGCTATCAAGTAAAAAATGAAAGTAAGAAGAAATAAAATGGCAGTGTCAAAAGTGGAGAATTGACCCAGAGCTGCTCCCACCAGGTGAGTATTCTTCTGTAGAAAAGTGGTCTGAATTCTACATGTATAGTCTGAAAAACCAACAGCTTTATAGCTTAGTTATTATTACTCAGCCAATGGAAGAAATGTCCAATAATATCAGAGGTAAGTGTTCACACTATGAGATTATCTGGGAACCTTTATTGGCTGATCTGTGCTGATCAGACTCAACTCTTGGGAATTTTAGATGGTTAAATATTTTGATGATCTATGAAGAACCTTCTATCTGCACGTTTAAAGGGGTGTGTTAAAATGCCCTCATCAGCTATGTATGTATGGAGGCTGTTCTTGATTTATTGTTTCTCTTTTGTTTTGTCCTCTTCACTATAGCTTGTTATAACTCTTGTTATAACTTTCGGTTTTCTTCAACAAAGACCTGCAGGATGCTTCTTCTGCTTCAGCTTTAACTAACAACTGGGAACCTCCTGTGACAGGCTGCCAGTGCCACAGCAGGTTTCTGTAAGGTGTAGACTCACATCTGATTCATCTCTGGACTTGAGATAAGCTTTTATTTACCTAAATATTTATAGGTCACAACTACAGTTAAAACCAGAAGCTGACATATAATATATAAAAAGCATATTACTATTTTCCCCTCATTTTCCAATATTACATCAGTGTAAATCCTTCTTGTTTTGGGCCAGTTAAGATTCCATTTTTTTCATTTTTTCATTTTCATTTGCTTTTGTTTGAGAATTTTTACAGTCTTCAAATCAGAAATTAACACAAACTAAGGTTATTATTATGCCTTTATGCCTCTTATAGGTTAATTCATACCATTTGCGATAAACACACCTGTATGTGTATCTTAAAGAAGTATCTCAGAGGAAAAGCAGGTACACCATTTTTGGAGCCTACAGACTTCAACACAGCTGATTCTTAACCTTTATTAGACATTTATTGCATGTCTTCTCTTTTTCTCTCTTCTCCCTTCTTCCTCTCAAGCTACTAAAAAACAAAAAACCTGTAGTGCCACTAAATCTAAAAAAAGAAAATCAGCCAGATATTTGTGGAACTCCATAAGTCTGGTTAATATCAATGAGTGACATTTCCAGATGGTTGAAGGAGCCAAGTTCTTGAATTTGAATAATTTTGTGCAAGTATAAATGGCACAGGAAAACTTTAAATTGATTGGAATGTTTGTATTTGTTTGTGTTGACTTTTCTTGTAAAGTTGCTTGAGATGACATCTGTTGTGAATCGGCGGTATATAAACAAACTGAATTGAACTGAATGTCCAGCTATTATAGTGTTCCAGAAGGAGATGGGTCCAGATGAAGTTGTTTTGTGTGAAATGTGTAAATTAAACCCAGAATGAAAACCAAAGACCCTGTGAAGATACTGAGTGAAACTGGTAAAACAGTACTCTTATCCACAGTGAAACAAGCCTTGTACAAACATAAACTGAAAGACCGCTCAGCCAGATAGAAGCCATAACAACAAAAGCAACATAAAAAGCCAGATTACAGTCAGGGACAAGACCTTAACCTTTAGAGACAGTGTGATGAACCAAATGCCTGAATGTTTGATAAAAATGACCATCAATACATTTGGAGAAAAAAAGAGAAACCAGCAAATCTGAGAACACCGTGCCAAGTGGGATGGCATATTGTGGGGGTGTTTTGCTGCAGGATGAACTGGTGGACTTCACAAAACGGCTTCATTAGAAAAAAAAAACATTCAGTGTAAATATTGCATCTATCTATCCGTCCGTCCGTCCGTCCGTCCGTCCGTCCGTCCGTCCGTCCGTCTATCTATCTATCTATCTATCTATCTATCTATCTATCTATCTATCTATCTATCTATCTATCTATCTATCTATCTATCTATCTATCTATCTATATATATATATATATATATATATATATATATAAACTCAGCAAAAAAAGAAACGTCCTCTGACTTTCAACTGTTTTTACTTTCAGTAAACTTAATGTGTGTAAATATTTGTATGAACACTAAAAGAGTCAACACCATAAGCAATAAACTAAAGATGTTTCACAGACATGTGACTAACAGAAATAGAATAATGTGTCCTTGAATGAAGGGAGGCTCAAAATCAAAAGTACCAGTCAGTATCTGGTGTGGCCACCAGCTGCTTGAAGTACTGCAGTGCATCTCCTCCTCATGGACTGGACCAGATTGGTCAGTTCTTGCTGTGAGATGTTACCCCACTCTTCCACCAAGGCACTTGTTAGTTCCTGGACATTTCTGGGGGGAATGGCCCTAGCCCTCACCCTGCGACCCAACAGGTCCCAGACGTGCTCAATGGGATTGAGATCCCGGCTCTTCGCTGGCCATGGCAGAACACTGACATTGCTGTCATGCAGAAACTCACGCACAGAACGAGCAGTATGGCTGGTGGCTTTGTCCTGCTGGAGGATCATGTCCGGATGAGCATGCATAAAGGGTACCTCATGAGGGAGGAGGATGTCTTCCCTGTACTGCAAGGCATTGAGATTACCTGCAATGACAACAAGCTCAGTCCGATGGTGATGTGATTTACCGGCCCAGACCATGACGGACCCCCCACCTCCAAATCGATCCCGCTCCAGGGTACAGGCCTCGGTGTAACGCTCATTCCTTCAACAATAAACACCAATCCGTCCATCACCCCTGGTGAGACAAAACCGTGACTCATCAGTGAAGAGCACTTTTTGCCACTCCTGTCTGGTCCAGCGAAGGTGGGTTTGTGCCCATAGGCGGCGTTGTTGCTGGTGATGTCTGGTAAGGACCTGCCTTACAACAGGCCTACAAGCCCTCAGTCCAGCCTCTCTCAGCCTATTGCGGACAGTCTGAGCACTGATGGAGGGATTGTGTGTTCCTGGTGTGACTCGGGCAGTTGTTGTGGCCATCCTGTACCTGTCACGCAGGTGTGATATTTGGATGTACCGATCCTGTGCAGGTGTTGTTACACGTGGTCTTCCACTGTGAGGATGATCACCTGTCCTTCCTGTCTCCCTGTAGCGCTGTCTTAGGCGTCTCACAGTGCGGACATTAGCCACATCAGCGGTCCTCATGCCTCCCTGCAGCATGCCTAATGCACGTTCACGCAGATGAGCAGGGACCCTGGGCATCTTTCTTTGGGTGTTTTTCACAGTCGGTAGACAAGTCTCTTTAGTGTCCTGCGTTTTTAGAACTGTGACCTTAAGTCCCTACTTTCTGTAAGCTGTTAAGGTCTTAACGACCATTCCACAGGTGCATGTTAATTGATTGATTATGGTTAATTGAACATGCATGGAAAACATTGTTTAAACCCTTTACAATGAAGATCTGTAAAGTTATTTGGATTTTTACAACATTATTTACAGTCCTGAAAAAGGAGTTTATATATATATATATATATATTAGTGCTGTCATTAGATTAAAAAACTTTGAGATTAATTAATTATAATCTGTAATTACTTAATCTAATTAATCTCTTTTAATTTCACCTAATATTTGCTGATTAAAGCTCTCATCTTGAGGTATTTTCTTTTAAATTCCTTACATTATTGTGGTAGAACAAAAGTTTGATACATGTAATTAAAAAACTGGCTTTATGAAGTCATATATTGTATTTAACAGATTTAAACAGATGCAGTCCCAGCCATTTACATTCTGCTGTTTTTGTGACTACAGTCCCAAGTAGCGCCTGCAACCTTTTCCTTCGAGCATGCGTGATTCATTAGCGTTCTGAACGCAGTGGGGTAAATATCTTCTCTGAGTCCAGCTGTATTACGGGTTAAAACAACATGTAATATGCGCATTATTTTTGATACCGATGGCTTGCCATACCAGTAGACCTGGGCGGCTGGGTGGAGGCCAGCTGCAGTGTGCGGTGCTTTATAGTTGCCTGCTGTAAGCTCTGAGACAGGAGAGCACCCCGCTGCTCGGTAAAAAGAGTAACAACGTTACATTGTTCACCCAAATGTTTCCAATAACCCAATAAAAAGTTGCTAGATTTGCCGTTAGTTGTTTTTATTCTTTTTTTTATTTATTTTTTTAGAAAGAATCGCTAGAGGGGTATAAAAACTCGCCAAATATAGCTAAATTGGCAACTCACTGTTCCTCCTCACCTCGATGGAAGCCAGTGACCTTCTGATGAGTTTACAGCCAATCGATCTCCTCTTTAGGGTGTGGTTAACCCCGAACAACTCAAGCACAAGAAGCCCAGTGCAATAAACAATTGGTAGAATCATTAGACAGCATGGGATAAATTTCCACAGCTATGCAGATGATACACAACTATATTTATCCATAAATCCTGATGAACCCAGTCAGTTAGGTAGATTACAGGCATGTCTGGAAGACATAAAAACATGGATGAATCTAAACCTTTTGCTTTTAAATTCTGACAAGACAGAAGTTGCTGTCTTTGGACCAGAAGTTCTTAAACAGAAACTGATTAGTCAATCACTTCATCTGGATGGCATTAAATTGGCCCCCAGTAATAACGTAAAGAACCTCGGCGTTATTTTTGACCGAGACTTGACATTTAAATCCCATATTAAACAGGTTTCTAGGATTTCTTTCTTTCACCTCCGGAATATTGCTAAAATTAGAAACATTCTGTCCAGGAGTGATGCTGAGAAACTAGTCCATGCATTTGTTACCTCAAGGCTGGACTACTGTAATTCTTTACTATCAGGAAGTCCACAAAATGCCATTAAAAGCCTTCAGTTGATCCAAAATGCTGCAGCAAGAGTTCTGATGAATATTAAAAAGAGAGATCACATTTCTCCTGTTTTAGCTTCCCTTCATTGGCTCCCTGTTAAATCCAGTATAGAATTTAAGATCCTTCTTCTTACATACAAAGCCCTTAATAATCAAGCTCCATCATACATCAGAGATCTAATTGTTCCATATGTTCCTAAAAGAGCACTTCGCTCTCAGACTGCAGGTTTACTTGTAGTTCCTAGGATTTCTAAAAGTAGAATGGGAGGCAGATCTTTTAGTTATCAGGCTCCTCTCCTGTGGAACCAGCTCCCAGCTTTAGTCCGTGAGACAGACACTCTGTTTACTTTTAAGGCCAGGCTTAAAACTTTCCTTTTTGATAAAGCTTATAGTTAGAGTGGCTAAGGTCATCCTGAGCTATCTCTGTAGTTATGCTGCTATAGGCTTAGACTGCTGGAGGACAGACTGACCAATTTTCTTCACTCTGCTACTTCCTTTTCTCTCCTACTACTCTCCAGTTGTATCACAGTACATTCTGTTATTTCGACTGTTAACTTTGTTTTCTCTCAGTGTTTTTCTCCCCATAGAAGATATACCTGGTCTGGTATCCTGCTTGGCTGCAAAGCCCTGTTGGACGGGGGGCATCGACTGGGATGATCCTCTCATTAACTGAACATCCACTGTGTCCTGTTATTAACTTTTTACTTTCTGTAACATAGAAAGTTCTCTTATATCAGATCTTCTGTTCCTTCTGTGTTCTGCTCTGTCTTCTCAAACCCCCAGACGGTCGTGGCAGATGGCCGCTCCTACTGAGCCTGGTTCTGTTGGAGGTTTCTTCCTGTTAAAGGGGAGTTTTTCCTCTCCACCGTCGCTACATGCTTGCTCAGTATGAGGGATTGCTGAAGGATTGCTGTGGTTGGAAATCTGCCCAACCTCACGCCAATGACTGACGCAATCTGCTGGGATTCCTTAAATAGGAAACTTTTTAACTGATTGGAATGTTTGTATAAATGTATTGAAATGACTTCTTTTTAAGTGCCTTGAGATGACATCTGTTGTGAATTGGCGCTAAATAAATAAACTGAATTGAATTGAATTGAATAAAACGGGTTTTATTTAAAGAGAACTTGCATGCAGAAACGGGAAAATTAAAGATTAAAAATTAGATTAAGGCGATTAAAAAACACAGCGTGCAAAATATGGCTGTAATTAATTGATTGCAATTAGCGCGATAATTTGAAACCCCTAATATATATATATATATATATATATATATATATATTTATTTATTTATTTATTTATTTTAAACAGCACCTTTAATTTTATGCAGCGTTTCACTTGCACTCAGCTGCAGATTTAATATTACACTAAACTCAATTGTTTATAGCTAGGATGGATTTGGAATGTATGTAATCTTGACTTGTGTGATTTGATTGAATTGACTTCTTGGTATTGTGATGTAAATTGGTGCCATAGAAATAAACTGAACTGAATTCGGCTGAATTGAATGAACTCTCTAAGTTCCAAGTTGGAAAAAT
This sequence comes from Valencia hispanica, assembly GCA_963556495.2. Lineage (NCBI taxonomy): Eukaryota > Metazoa > Chordata > Actinopteri > Cyprinodontiformes > Valenciidae > Valencia > Valencia hispanica. Next base: position 3,228,666 of record OY747709.1, read on the forward strand.
CAACTGAAGTCGGAGTTCTTAGAGTGTCTTCAAAATCCAAAATGGCCACCATGTGTATAGATAGTAGTGATAGTGACAGTAAGAAATTGTTCTGATTTCTGTCTGAAACTTCTAGAAGAATAATCAGAGTACCGATGAGAAGACGAGGGGGTGACTGTGGCTCAGTAGGTAGAGTTTGTCTTGCAATCTGAGGGTTCAATTCCAGCTTCCTCTTGTCACATGTCAATGTGCCCATAGGCACCCTGTTTTTATACTCTGAGCTCTCAAACACACATGATTCTGCTTCTAAAATAAACATTCTGAGTATTTCATGTCTGGAAGGCTGGAAAAGCCTATTTTGAACCGTGTTTTTCCATCTTCTACACGTACAGTACTTAAAGAAATGTCTGGAAAAACCATTCTATTATGGTAGTTAAAAGCTTTATGAAAATTGGTCACAAAAGAAATGGGTCACAAAACTCTGATGGGTGCATCTCTTTTTTCAATTTAATAGTTTACCAAGCAACTTTTTTTTGTCTTTTGCTGCTGGGAATGTTTTTAGAGACATCCCCTAATGGCCAGTCAAGACAAAACACATGTTTAATATGTTAAATAGGAAAACTGCAGTAATATCCAGTAATGTTTACAATAACCATTCTAAACTCAAAAACTCGAAAAGACCAATATTCTCTAAGAAGCTTGAACATGTCCAACAGAAAGACCTTTATGTAGACGTCACTGTCACGTCCCTCTTTTCTATAAAACCTCAATAATTAATATAAAATAATGATTTCTCTGTATGACTAGCAGTGATTCTGATGGATGCAGTTCAATTCAATTCAATATATATAGCAGCAGTTCACAACAAATACTATCTCAAGGCTTCAAAAAGAAGTGTAACACAGGTTGAACAGGACAAAATATGCTTCAGAAGCATTTTAACAGGCTGAATGTAACCAGAGGCTCAAATAGAGAATATCTTCATGATAGATAGAAATTCATGCTGCATAATTAAATGTATTACACTGTTATGCTTCTTTTCCCCTTTCTTTGCATCCTCCTTACATTGGGAGTCACCGGGTGAATCAAAACCTGGACTGAAAAGGGCTCTTGTTGCTTTCATGTATGTGTAACCATAGTTACGTACATTCAAATAGGTAAGCATATCAGAGTTCTCTTCTTTTTCTTGTCCTTTTTTTCTCAGTTCCAGCTCATTAAATTTGCATGAACACAAATTCACAGCAAATAAATCCCAACGCAGACAGGCAGTCATTCAACGGATCTCTTTCAAAGGGCTCCGAATGTTTGAAACTTGTCCTTTACAGTCGTTTAATTAGAGTGCATCAACAATGTATGCATATGGAAGCACAGACGACACGGTCAGTACGGAAGAGGAGAGAAAAGAAGTGTGCAGAACCTGCTGAAGGTCCATGCATGCCTTGTGCTTTAACGAGTGTGAAATGTGCGGAGCAGCTGCTGAGAAAGAAGAGAAAGAAATAGGAGGAGGAAGAAGAGGCGGTTCAGCCCTTCAGGCTGTGTTGTACATTATCAATTACGTCCTTCTTTGTGTGCAGCGGCCGGAGCAGGAGGGCCTCAGCTCTGCTCGGAATTCTGACAGCTCCATGTAAATGTCTGGCTGGGGGCAACGACTTCACAGAGAAGGTCACTCTTCGTCCCTTGGTGCACATAAATGACTCTTTTATCCATTTTCAGGTTTACAACAGGTGATGAGGAGAAGGAGGGAGGCTAAGGTGGAGTGGTGACAGAGAGAGGAGTCGGAGGAGGCTGACATCTTCAGAAAGGACCTGCAGACAGCAGCTGCCAATTAAAGCAGCACTTCTCTTGACTGGCAGATCGAGCTGCAAGGCCTCCATGTTGTCGAGCCTCTCTGCACTTTCACCTTAGCAACTCAAACACTGCAGAGCAGATAGGGCGGAGGGGAGGGGAGGGCAGCGTGGGGGGCAGATGTCACGTTTCCCTACTTGTATGTGAAAAAGACTGAGCATGTGTGACCACACACTGGCTCATATGTGTGTCTGCTGTCTGAGTCATCCTGATGTGATTCAGGGCTCACATTTAAGCCTCTTCTAGCTCTGATCCAGGGTCAGTTTCTACTGCTGTTATCATACTAAAAACAACAGGAGGAGGTGGAAGGCAGAGCAGTCAGGAGATTCTTTCCTGATTATTACCTGCATCTCATTCAGGACGAAAAATATGAAAGTTTCAGTGAACTAAAACAAAATCTGAGTCCGCTCAGAGGAAGTAACCAACTGTGGTGTTTTAGTTAACTAGAAAACTTCATCACAGCAAAGCGAACAGGTCAGAATACTGACTATAGTTTCCCCCTTAGATCCAATATTTATATTTCCTATATTTAATCTATTTTTCATGTGTTCCAACAGGTCCTTCAGCTTAAAGATCACTACAACAGAAGCTCAAAAACCTAAGGATTTCCTTTGTTGCAGGTTTTTTACTCACAAACCAATAACCATAATAATACTGATATACATACGTGTACATTTTATATGGTTTGTATTGGAACAGTGCATTCATAATAGCTTCTAATACCTTATAAATCAGGAGGTGTAACAATGCAGACACACGTTGAATGTGAATTTGAACCTTCAGAACCGGGTTTTCTGCAGGTCGACATAGAGACGTAGAACCAGCAGCGGAGTCAAAGCAGATGGAAGCCTGGGATTTAAAAGCTTAAGGACTCGATGACCTTGCTACGCTGTTACTGTTGTGTTAGAGTTTTAGACCTGACTACAGGTGAACGTTTTTGTTGGGAAATACTGAGAACAAAGATTAAGGTTGATAATCTTATTTTGTTTAGTTTAGAAAGCTTAGAAAAAGGTTATAATGAACCCTAAATCTGAACAGTGATTGTGATGTTTGTGTTGGTGAATAGTTTATGTTTGTCCACATTGTGCTTTTTTTCAATTTGGAGTAAAGTTTATGTGAAATTGTTTTGAGATGAAAGTTATTTAAGTCATGGTCCCAGTTAGTGACCGGTTTCAATGTGATCCAGAGTTGGGACAATCCAGAGAAACCAATACGCTCACACCAGAAGAAACACTACCCCACTTCCACTGAGACCCAGCTCGGTTCCATAAGAGTCAAAACACCAACAAATCAGACCTAAAGTAAGGTCTCTTTGTTCTATTTTCATCTGGAAGCTGTCTAGTGATGACTTTCTCAGCCTTCTCCTCGCAGATCAGAGGGAAATATGAGAATTCACAATTAGGCAATAAAATCCTGTTAATTTTTCTGGGAAGCTCCTGGTTATTCTTGTTTATGTTGCAGGAAATTGATCTGAAGCACACTAGCAGAGGTTATATACCCAAAAGGAAGAGGTGGCTATAGTACCCAAAAACTATACTCTAGTAAGATTAATACTACTTCATTCTATTTTTACTCAAGTAAAAATTAAAAGTAGCCATTCAGGTAATTTACTCACGTAAGAGTAAAAAAGTATTTGGTATAAAGACATCTGATTTAATATTTAGAAATGATGTAATCAGACACTTAAACAAGATATAGTTATATGCAAATTCAAGTACTTTAAAGTCTAAAATGAAAGAAATTACCCATTTTAAGCACAAGAAAAACTTTTCCTAAGTGATCATGAGTGATTTGGATTTATATATACAAACACACAAACACACACACCTATACATATATATAGATACAGTGGCTTGCAAAAGTATTCGCCCCCCTTGAACTTTTCCACATTTTGTCACATTACAGCCACAAACATGAATCAATTTTATTGGAATTCCAGGTGAAAGACCAAAACAAAGTGGTGTACACGTGAGAAGTGGAACAAAAATCATACATGATTCCAAACATTTTTTACAAGTAAATAACTGAAAAGTGGGGTGTGCGTAATTATTCAGCCCCCTGAGTCGATACTTTGTAGAACCACCTTTTGCTGCAATCACAGCTGCCAGTCTTTTAGGGTATTTCTCTACCAGCTTTGCACATCTAGAGACTGAAATTCTTGCCCATTCTTCTTTGCAAAACAGCTCCAGCTCAGTCAGACTAGATGGACAGCGTTTGTGAACAGCAGCTTTCAGATCTTGCCACAGATTCTGGATTGGATTTAGATCTGGACTTTGACTGGGCCATTCTAACACATGGATATGTTTTGCTTTAAACCATTCCATTGTTGCCCTGGCTTTATGTTTAGGGTCGTTGTCCTGCTGGAAGGTGAACCTCCGCCCCAGTCTCAGGTCTTTTGCAGACTCCAAGAGGTTTTCTTCCAAGATTGCCCTGTATTTGGCTCCATCCATCTTCCCATCAACTCTGACCAGCTTCCCTGTCCCTGCTGAAGAGAAGCACCCCCAGAGCATGATGCTGCCACCACCATATTTGACAGTGGGGATGGTGTGTTCAGAGTGATGTGCAGTGTTAATTTTGCATTTTGGTCTCATCTGACCAGAGCACCTTCTTCCACATGTTTGCTGTGTCCTTCTTATGGTTTTCTTTTAACAATGGCTTTCTTCTTGCCACTCTTCCATAAAGGCCAACTTTGTGCAGTGCACCACTAATAGTTGTCCTATGGACAGATTCCCCCACCTGAGCTGTAGATCTCTGCAGCTCGTCCAGAGTCACCATGGGCCTCTTGGCTGCATTTCTGATCAGCGTTCTCCTTGTTCGGCCTGTGAGTTTAGGTGGACGGCCTTGTCTTGGTAGGTTTACAGTTGTGCCATACTCCTTCCATTTCTGAATGATCGCTTGAACAGCGCTCCGTGGGATGTTCAAGGCTTGGGAAATCTTTTTGTAGCCTAAGCCTGCTTTAAATTTCTCAATAACTTTATCCCTGACCTGTCTGGTGTGTTCTTTGGACTTCATGGTGTTGTTGCTCCCAACATTCTCTTAGACAACCTCTGAGGCCGTCACAGGGCAGCTGTATTTGTACTGACATTAGATTACACACAGGTGACTCTATTTAGTCATTAGCACTCATCAGACAATGTCTATGGGCAACTGACTGCACCCAGACCCAAGGGGGCTGAATAATTACGCACACCCCACTTTTCACTTATTTATTTGTAACAAATGTTTGGAATCATGTATGATTTTCGTTCCACTTCTCACATGTACACCACTTTGTATTGGTCTTTCACCTGGAATTCCAATCAAACTGATTCATGTTTGTGGCTGTAATGTGACAAAATGTGGAAAAGTTCAAGGGGGCCGAATACTTTTGCAAGCCACTGTATATATGTATATAGATAATACAGCGGAGTAAAGTTCTTCCAGTGAAATACTATACTGTTTACTGTGTATTCACTTGACCCCCGAATGGCACAACAGACATGCAGATGGAGAACAGCATTAGAATGGTTTTCAGGTCAGTAGGTGTGTGTTTGTTTGTGTTTGGTGCTTTGTTGCTTAAATCATGTTTGTTTCTTATTCAGTGTCAAGTAACTCGCAGTGGGCAGAGTACCACAAATTTGACCTAAACTCTTTGAATAAGAGTGCCAATACTTCCCGATAATATAACTGAAATTATTACTGAAAGTAAAAATTACAGTGTAGTCAAACTACTTCAAAAGGGACATCTTTTCCAATAAGTAACTTAAGTAAATGTAACTACCCACCTCTGCACATCAGCAGAGCTTTGTTTGAATGAGTGATGAAGTAACACATAACTATTATTCAGATGTTGGGGCGTGGCCTTCAGCAGGCCGCTCACCCTTGTAGACCCTCCAGTGTGTCTGAATAAAAACAGTTTGGTAAAAAAGAGTTGTCCAGAGTTTCCCCACAGCCATGGGAAAAACTCATTGGCAGTTATCACACACAGTCAATGGTTGTCATCGTCGCCACGGGTGACACATCTACTTATTAGGCTTAGGGGGACAATTATGTTTTTCACATAGGGACCAAATGGACAACATTTGATCGTCTCTAGTTAAAAAAATGATTGAACCTGGAGAGGATCATTCCACACCGCAACAGTGATTTCTTAAAATATTTCACAGAAATTAGCAGTAAATGACTTCCATTGTTTAATTGTTTTTTCACAGATAAGCACACGTCTACAGAGGGAGTCCTTTATCATCGTCACTGCCATTAGATCTACATGTACCTAATCCTGCTTTGTTGAGGTTAAAATTTGTGTTTAGACATAAATGCTGTTCTTGTTTGACAGCATAAGTAAAAAACCACAAACTTTGAGAGCATGGTTAGCAGAAAGAAAGCTAGACCAGGATGGTTCCTCCACTGTCCGACCCCTGAGCTCATTTTTGGTGGTTGACCCCTGATGAGGCGTTTAAAAGCAGCACCTCTCACTCCTCAGTTGTGGCAGAAATCAAACCCAATCAATAAAAGTCATCTCTTCATATGAACCCGAGCCATCAGGGGGAAGCAAAACTACTTCTACAGAGCCCAGGGGAAAACAGCCCCCACTCCTCCTGCCTCCAATCCCCCCTCCACCTCCACCCCCTCCCCAGTCCCTCCATCTCTTTGTTGGATGTCCCTCTCAGTTGCACGGCTGTGGATAAAAAAGGGGATCAGGTGTTTTGAGAATCCTTGAAATGATGGCAGCGGGGGTCAGAAGTTTCTCCGCTCTGCTGATTATGCGCAATATTATTGCCAGAGAAAAAAAAGGGGACATAGATTTGAGTTTCTTTTTTTTGTTATTGTGAGTCCTGTGAAGTGAACTCAGCAGCAGAAAAAAGCTGAGCTGTGCTGAGCTTAACTAAACGGAGCTGAGGCCGAGGCCGAGGCGAGGGATGGGCAGGCAGGGCCGCGAGCCGGCTCAGAGGGTTGATGTGCTGCTTGATTCATGTTTTCCCCTCATTCTATCCCAACCCCCACACTGCAAAATAACAACACACACACACACACACACACACACAACTCCCTTCCCCTCCTTCCTCCATCCAATCCAACTTTCCCCGCTGAGTTAGGGATCAGGGAAATGCCCAGGAAGCAGAATCAGCTCTGGAAAAGAGGGTGTCGAGGGGTGTGGTGAGGGGGAAAAAAGGGGAGGGGGGGTGTCACTCACCGTGATTGGTCGACGGCTCTGCAGTCTCTGGGAGGCCTGACAGCGGCTGCTATTCCTCTCGCCTCGTGTCCACCGCTGGTTCACCAGCTCACCCCGAAACTCATTTTCTAAAAGAGGGAAGGAGGAAGGAGGCGGGACAGGAGGGTGGGGGGGGGGATGGAAAGAAAGGAAAAAAAATACGTGAAATCATCAACATCAGCACCAGTGGATGGGATTTGGGTGAGGGGAGAGAAGGGGGGAGGGGGGGCTAGGCCACTCAAGCATGGTGCAGACACTGGTTTATTAACTGAGAGGACGTATGCCGCTCACATCTCACACAAAGCCATACCTAAGTGCCACAGCTGGGATCCCTGTCACTTCGCTATTAGAATCAATCAAATCGGTGCATTTCTATCGAGCTTTTCGGAGCTCATGTATGATTAGAGAGGGTGAGGAGTGGGGAGTAAATAATGAATCATACATAAATCAAACCTTCTCTTTTCCTTTCCCCTGCCCCCCTGTTTTTTCCTTCCATCAAGGTAATAGCACTTAATCTCATCTTTCTGAAGACGTCCCAAGAGAAACAGACTCTTACAGATCCTCCTGCAGTTTTAAAGACACCACAGATGGAGGTGACAATTCTAACAACCAAGCTGCAGCTTCAAGTTCAACCAGAGTGCAGTACATTACACTACGAGCACCAAGGCTGAACTTTTCAACTAACACAGCTTTAAGACACCTCTCGCTCTCTCTCTCTCTCTCGCTCGCCCTTTTCAGGCCCAGCTGGTGCCGTGTAATCCGAGTCCTTCTGGGATACATCTCCAGCCTTTAGCGTTCACCTTTCCTCAGGCAGGTGTGGGCTGTTGTGAAAGAGGAAGTGCCCTTGAGTTTCCAGTGACTCCACTGAGCGCCCAAGGCTGCCTTTCTGTCTGTCCAGAAGAAGATCTCAGAGCAAACAGAACTCAAACGGAGCGTGGTTTGGGTCACTAGAAGTTGATTATAGTAGCTCAGTAATGGTATGAACTCTTCCACATTAAAACGTATGCTGTAAGGTTGCTTTCTAAAATGCTCTGCAGGAGTTATGAGAAGGTAGATGTAAACCCCTGCCTTGTCCCCTCTGCCTTCTTTCTCTTTTATTCTCCCTGGCCTGTCCTGTGAGTGAACCCAACCTGAAGGATAAAGAGTAGGATGTGATTCTGTGGGCTCTCTCCTCCCTGCTTCACCTCACCGCAGCTCAGCCAGCACTCTACAGAAAACGCTTCTTTATCAGCTTTCATCTGCCAGCAGAAAAAAGTGATTACAGCAGCAGTACTGTTGGTCTGCATCTCTATCTCAGCTATCTGTGTCTCCTCAGACACACAAACCGCTGTATTACAGAGCGGAGTGAGCATCCATCCGGCCGCTCTGTTAGTCTGCAGGCCGGGAAGGTGAAAGCTGATTTTGAGGACATGTAGCCTCCAGCTGTGTCCCAGCGTCCTGATCCACCAATTCTCAGGTTACAAACACGTGTGGACATTTTAGAACTCTTAAAATCACAGAAAAGGACGATCAAAAGTGATCAAAGTGACCCCTCCTTTGTTTTATCTCTCATTTTATCCCACCTCTGTGCTGACAGGGAGACTAATCAGAGTTCCTGCTTCCTGTTTGATCACGCACTGCTCATCCTCACCGAAAAACGCACAAAGCTCATTATTTTACAGAGAAAATTGGAGGAGCACGAGACAATTAGCCATTCACTGGGGAGGCCTGGCTCAGGAGGAGAGAACAGCTGGGATACGAATACAAAATGAGCTAATATTAACTACCAGGAGTTTTTAATCAAATCCCATTTTATGAAATGACAAAACGTATTAAAAAAATACGCTTAGGCTTTATTGTTGATTAAAAAAACAACAATCATTGTAAACTTTAGGATCAAGTAATACTATTACAGGAGTGGGGCTTACTCTACAATGGAGCAAAGAGGCCTAAATCCAGAGTTAGATTAAACACCAGGGTGTTCAATCAGTAACAGGAATACTGCAGGCCCAGATGCACAGCCTTGCTTCTGTTAAGCAGGATTTAAAGACAACTTAGTGTGATTACAGCGATCCCCACACAGAGTGGAACTAGGCAAAAGTTGGGTCTCATCTCCCTCAACAAGAGGAAACAAAAGAAATGTTGAGCAAGAGGTCAGAAATGAGTTTGTGATACAGAGATGAGGCATAAGGATGAGTCACCTGAGCTTCAAACATCATGCTCTGAAGGTGAAGTAAAACAAAAAGCAGCAGATGTCTGTTTTTATCAGTTATAGGATGGGGGTGGGGGGTGTTTAGAGGAACTCCCTTAAGGGCCATTATGACCTCAGCATCAAATGTTTCACCAGAACACAAACTGTAAGGATGATCCGTACAACTCATACATCAAATATCTCTATAAGTCTGGAATGAATCTCATCTGACCATTCCTGCCTATTTAATACGACTCTTTTTAATTAACGTTCTTTTTTTTGCAAATCAATTTCTCTTTCAGAACCAAGGCATGAAAATCATTCCTCCCATTCTTCAGATGCGAATGCCTCCTCTCCATTGAAGGCGACCCTGACCTCTGCTCGTGTTGCTTAGCTTCCTGATGCTGGCTCCGGGAGAGAGGGTGGGGTGGGGGGGTAATTTGGCCCCAGCTGCTCTTCCAACATGTTTACAGCCCTCCCTCCCCCGGCACCTGCTGTCCTCACTATCGGCTGCTTTTAAGGACCTCACAAACACGAGAGGGCTCCTCTTATCACACTAAAATAAAATGAAGTTGGGCAGACGAGTAACATCGATGCTACGGCCTCCTCTGACAGCATAAGGCACCAATAACCTAATTCTGTAATCCCCCCTAAACTAGGCTACGCTATAAAAAGGAATTATGGAGGAAATTTAATATTTGTCACTGAAATTATTTACATTTTAAATAAACCACAAAATAAATAAATAACAACAACAACTGTGTATTTAGGAAAAAGATTAAATGTACATATCTATAACAGAATTTAACTGAGGAAGTTGGTTCATTCAGCTCGTTTGTTATCCAGCAGAAAACATTAAGGGTGACATGTTTATGACTTTTAACATGAAGAAAAATAATATCAATTCACAAATGTCATAAGATTTGTAGCTGAAAAGGTGTGCTGGAGAAGTAACGCCTGTTGGAATCAGCTTTAAACAGTTTTCTAAGTGCTAACGCTGATGTCAAACATCAGCCTGGGGTCTATTCTCTTTGGACTTGGAAGTCCAGTTTTTTCTTCTTTTTGTGATTGTAAACAGGAGAAAGAAATTCCCCAATATGGCTGCTGTATGAAAGTTGCAGCTACAGACTGTTTGTATTTAGTTAAAACAGCTTCTAACACAGAACTTTACAACTGCTGTTCCTGATCAGGCTTATTTAGTGCAGGAAAAAAAACAGAATTATTATGGTTGGTACTGGTACTGCTAGTATCAGCTAGCACCACAACAATGAGAGCTAATCACCCGGGTTTTCGAACTTACATTCAGCTTGGAGTGATGCCATTGTCAGATTGAGGTTATTTCCCATGTTTTATATTGTAATGCCCCAGGGGTGGCAGAGGCCCAGGGGGTAGGACTTTGTCGAACCTCTGTTTTATCTGTCTCAGTCACTTTGCCGTTGTGTCCTTGGGCAAGACACTCACCCGCTTCACCTGCTGATGGTGGTCAGAGACCCTGGTGACATCCACTGAATGTCTACAGCAGCTCACCACCACCATGTGTGTGAATGGATGAATGGCTGATTGTAGTGTACCATGCCTTGTATTCTACTGGACTGATACCAGAACAGGTCATTTCCTCCTACTCTTATTTTTATTGTTTGTTTCTCTCTAACACGGGGAAACAAGCCACATGAGCAAAATTGCCCTTATAATTTGTTACAGTTTAATTTAGTTGAAGTACCTCATATAGGTTATATGATGATATGAATAATGCATTTATGATTTTTCAAATGCGAATTGTTGTACTTTTTTATTCATTAGTTTGAAATTACAAGGAAAGGAAAGAAAAGGTGCCAACTCAGCAGACCTAAAGCTGAGCCCAGGTTTATTTTAAGCACATTTTTGAAGAATTACAACATTTACAAACCAGTTTAACTTAAAAAAAATCTGCCTAAAATGTCAACAGCAAATACATCACAGCAACAAAACAAAACAAAAAAAAGAAGGAAAAAGCATCTAAAATAATAACAGGACACTGGTTCTGTATCCGGAAGCTGGAGCTCTGTTTATTCACCTGACTGTTTTGTAAAAACACTCTGCTGAAGTTTTTTGTGTTTTTTTGCTGCTGGGATGGACGGGGAAGTTAGAGAGCACGGTGACATAACGCTCCGCGCATCCGCATCCTCATCCTTCATCTCCTTCCTCCATCTTAGGACGCAGGTGCTCTGACAAACCAGAGGCGCACACGGAGCACATTACGCGGTCATGTAACCAAAGCAAGAAGGTGGAGGAGGTGGAGGAGGAAATAGAAATAAAAAATAAAAGATTCCAATCTGCACCGAGCCACTGAATGCGCCGAAATGAGGCTGCGCTTATTTCTGAGGACTTTTTCTTTTTTTCTTTGAATCTGCACAATATGAACGGCGGCTGACATTTGAAGGGACCATCTCTGGTTGGGTTTTTCGGTGCAGAGGATCAAATGGCTAACCCCTCCCTCCATCCATCCATCCATCCATCCCTCCATCCTTCCATCTATCCGCATCTTTACGCTCATCATCCTAACATCTGCTATAATCGGACACATCGGGGAGGTCAGCCGGTCGGTGGAGAAAAGAGAGGGGGGATCTGTTCCCGGAGATCCGGAAGGTGAAACCAGAGGACGGGGCGGACTTCAGCTGCGACCCGCTCCGATAAGTTGGAACAAAAATCTGGTCCGTTTTTCCCACAGAGAGAGGATGCTTCAGCTGACTAACTGTGTGGAATAAACACGCAGCATCACCGAGCGCCATGCTTCCACTGATTATTAAACATCTGAAGCTTCAATCTATCCCCTAATAAACGGAGCACAACACACGCAGACTAAAATAAAAAAGGATCAAGTTTTGTTTTGCTGTAAGTTTGAATCCTGAACCAGAAATGTAAAACAGAAAGAAAAGAGGAAACATCAACCAGGAGAAAAATCCTCGTCCACAAACAATGATGCGGACAAACATGAAAGTTATGCAGAAAGAGCCCTTTCATATGTAATCATAAAGCACACACATATTTATTGCTGGTTACCTGCATCCAATTAGATCTGCGGTTCTCAGGTCCCCGCTGCACTCTGGGAGTAGTTCTCTTTAAAAGATATCCCAAGTAAAGATTTCAAAAAGCAGCTATCCCGTTTCCAAAGATGTGAGGAATCAGAGGGGGAGCGGGAGGAAGGTCGCTGCGGCCTTTCCTTACGCAGCGCATCGGCGCATGGCTCCGCATCCACGCGTTAAGATGTTTGTAAGCAAAAACATGGCTTCATTTGCCTTTGTCAGCGAGGAGGAAGGGGGGGGGGGGGGGGGGGAAACGTAATATTGACTTACCTTTCCCTCATGAGCCATTGTACCACCCCCCACCTCCCTCCCTCCATCCCGGCCCCTCTCCACCCATCCGAACCCCCCTCCAACTCCTCCCTCCGCCCTTTGCCATGACATCACGGAAGCTGTAGTAAAACCTCCAACATCACATGGGCAGGGCTTAGGACCCCCTCCCCTTTTACTACACACCCCCTCCCCCCTCTTTAGACTTTCTCCCTCACCCTTTCTCTGACTTCAAACCAGATTTCCACCAGACATCATTTCCCAGATATGACCCCCCCCACCCCCCCATCACACAGTTCACACCACACTGAGCTCAGATTTTACACATTTCATGTTCCGCAAATGAAGGGTCAGACTGAGCTGTTAACCAATTTTGCCTCTTCACTAATAAATGAGGAAGTTCTTTTAAATTCAGATAAAAATGAGACTGAGCTTCACTTTAAGTCTGCTGATTTAACAGCTATTGTTTTCTTTTCTTTTTCCTGTAACACGATACACTAAAAAAACTGTTAGAATTTAACCAATGCATGTATACATGTATGCATGTATGTATTTTACGTTATATAAGTTTGACAACCAAAACCCTTAAAGAAAAAAGTACAATTCCAACTATTTCTATGGGAGAACTCAACTGAATTTGATGAATTCAAACAAAGTATTAGGATTATTCTGCATATTGTCTATGAAATATAAGAACTGGTTTGGGATTGAGGCATAAAAAGTACTGAAAAGTAATACATTTTATTAATGTATTCTAATAAAGTGAAACATAGATTTTTTCCCCTCATAGCCACAGCTAACATGAGTTAGCAAAACTCGTGTTTGTAGCGCACATGCTGCTTAACATTTCCTGCCAACAGAGTTCGCACCAGCTTAGCTCAGACTTTACAGATTTAAGGTTCCAGGCTTGCCTTAGGTATACACAAGTTTAGCAGCTACTTAGGGCCCCCTGCTGGCCTGGGGGTACCAAGAAAGGTTGACAGGATGAGAAGTTGTACACATTCATAGATTTAAAGTTATGTTAACAGAATATGAGCCTGAAATACCTTTTGGATATAGGTAATTACATTCATTCTTGGCTCACTGGTTAATTATAAAACAAAGAGCTGTTGAATGATTATGGGCACACAGAAAAGCAGATAAGCCCCCACTATGTTTAAGGCCAACCTTGTCCTCCCCTGCTCCTCCTGGGTTGTGTTACATCCCACTCATTCATTCACATGGAACTTTTTTTCTCCCTGGTCCGAAAATTGAGTTGTGTGGAGAGTTTGTATACTGAATGACATCATGTAATAACTCCTCTGAATTGAAAGTGGGAGGTTTAACGTCTTCTATGCAAAGAGGCAGGTCTCTGAAAGGAACTCTGCTGGAAATTATTTATGCGATGTGGAAGCAGAGCACATCAGCTGGACTAATCAGAGTAGGGAAGCAGCTAAAAGACTGATCAGAGTGGGAAACTGAAGGGTTTTTAAAATCATATTTGTACACAACAAACAGAAAATCTGGACGGTGCAACTTGGACTCAGACCCAAAATGTTGCTCGCACCGCGGTTTTGAGACCATTAGTGGAAATGACAACCATTCATTACAAGCCATTTGAGAATAGTCACCACAAATGCCATCCTTTATCTGCTGTCTCCACGCAGCGCACGCAGGGAATATTCAAAAAGCCCAACCTTCAGCTTTCTGAAATTCTATTAAATTCTTATCTCTTTGCAGCAGGCTCTTTTTGTGCAATCCTATTGTTATGCATTGGAGCTGAAATCAATCACCGGGCCGTGCACGCCGCCATCAGTATGATTTCAGACTGTGGCTGCAGAGAGAGGGAGAAAGGATTCACAACTGCAGCAACAACAGCATCGACAATCAAATAAACAAAGGAGGAGGGGAATAAGGGGGGGAAAATCCCTGATCCAGCAGGAGGTGGGAAGTTTGATCCCAGACAGGTTAGTTGGTACGGTGTGCTAAGATCACTGAGGAGAGAGGACTCACAGCTGTGGAATAAACTGCTGCTGCTGCTGCTGCAGTGGTGTGGGGAGAGTTCAGGACTGTGGAGAGCTCCAACATGCCCTGCCGACGTGAGCGTCGTTTTCAGGACTCCGGAGAGCTCCAGACTTCCACACAATAACTCCTGAAAGTCATTGTTGATGAGACAAAGAGCTTTGTTTGAGGCCTGCTTCAACCATCTGAGGAAAATCAAGTTTAATGGCCTCCACTCCAAACAGGAAGAGGGAAATCCTCAGTTTCCTTAATTGACCTTAAATTCATCGCCTGAATCTACCTTCTCTCTCTTATCAGCCTGTCTGAAAGCATCTTTGGAAGAAAAAGGGACAGTAAATTCAATGAATTATTCCTGCATTATCAACTAAAGTACAGAAAACCTTTATGAGCCTGACAGTTTCTGCTCCTCTTTCTCCAATTTTAGAGATAACAAACTTCTTCCTTCACCATGAAAAGTTTGTTACCAGCTAAACTAACTTATATTGATTTATTTATACTTATAATAAATGTTTTATTTGAAGTTTATTTGTATATATGTAAGCTCTACACTACCCACCTACAGTAAATAACAGAAAATGACTTTAAAAATCAAAGATTATAAAGTTGTTTGTAACTCAAACAAAAAACAATTAAACTGTAATAAATTCCCTTTATTTAACATACTTTATTATATTAATTTCTAATGTTTCAGACAAGATTAGATTAATTTTATGAATGATAAAAAAAACAACTGAAAATGCCTTTTAAGCATTATTTACCTTAACTGAGTTTGTTTGTCCACCCTATGATGAAATCTATAAAGTTGTTCTCAGCCTCGTAGTTTATAAATATATGTTTAATCATTTGTTTTTGGTAATAATAAAGTAATATTTCCATTTGTTCTTCTGAAATAAAAATAACGGTAATTAAATTTGATTTTAAGGTTCTTAATAAACTAAAGAATGGATCGAATGAAGTCAACTAAACTTGAACAATCTTTGTTTGCGTCCTGAACTAAAGAGGAGCAGAATTCCCAGGATAAGTTGGGGATCCGAGCCAGACTTGAATAATTAAAGGCAGCTTTCTTTGCAGGGATCAGGCTGCAGCCGCTCCATCAGCTGGGAAAACTTTTCCTCTGTTGTTCAGAAGTATGTCTGAGGATGCAGATGGCACCAAGGCCTCCCAGCTCTTCTGGATATATTGTGCGGAGCTGAGCAGCCAGTATAAATATTAGATGGGGGCAGCAGCTGACTGGGCGCTAAGGTTGGGACCGGGGGAGGCCCCTATAGTCCCTCGACAGATGGAACAAGCCGACAGACTAACACAACAACAAAAAAAGTTTTTAATAAGCCCGCAGCCTGGCATTGTCCCTGCGGTACCAGGGCCACACGGCCCCTAGGGGACCAACTGTCCTTTGTCTCGACTGCTTTTGTTTCCTTTTTAGTTTTTCTCTCTAAGACACTCACATTTCAGATTTTATTTTAGTGTCAAATTTGGAGTAGATTTGCCTGGCTGTAGAGAAGTGATTAGACGGATCTAAGCTTGTTTTAATCCTGTGGGAACGGTTCAGTCCTCTCCACCAGACTTTTATTTGGACCAGCAGCCGAATAAACTTCACAAACTAAAACGTTCATGCTGTGCGGAGTTTATCACGATGTGCTGAAGTCAAACACATGATGATGATCATGAAGAAGAGAAATTCGCTCTTACAGCCCCCCTGAGACGCAGATGCCGGAGCACAAAGTTAAAGTGTAAAAGTTGCGCACAGTACGAGACAAATGAGAGCTACGAACCCAGAAAAGAGCGGCACAGCTTCATGTTTGCGCTCTTCTTCTTCTTCCTCCTCTGCAGCCACGAACCGCCGAGTCCCGCAGCCGACTTTAACTTCTGCGCAGCAAAGTTTGGAGAAGTTCAGCCCAACTCCAGCTCCCCCCCTGTCCCCCCACCTGATCACCTCCCGGGGTTCAGTAGGTCCACAGGGGGCGGGGCCAAGTCCCCGATTGACACTCAGGGGCCGCCAATAGGAAGCGGAGCTGGAGCCCATGCAGAGCTCCGAGTGTCAGCTTTCAACAACAATAACGGTGAGCTTCAACAAAGAGCATCTGCTGCCTGCGGCCCAAACTTCTCCCACTCACTGCGAGCTGGAAGCTGGAAGCTGGACTCCGTCACCAGGCTTTATGCTTCACTGCTGAGCCTCCAATGACACATCCTAAACATTAGAATATGAAAAAGCTCAGCATGTCTTTGCTGTTTTACTGAGATGACTGGTGGACGTGTGCAGGTTCCTGTGTGAACACAAAGAGCAGATGTACAGCAACTTCCAGGAACATTTTCCCTGCAAACTCCGGCCTATTCACAGAGTCTGAGTCTGGGACAGACAGACACGTCCTCCCTCCCCACAGCAGATGGTCTGCCAGATAATGAGCTCTCCCATTGCTTGCTCCCATTATCCACCCCCCACCAGAATACTCATTTTTCCAAGATGGAATAAAGGGGGTTAAAGCAACCTCAACACACTCTCCATTTCATTTTATCATAGAAATGATTGCTTTGTTGCTGTTGTTTGTTCTTGCTGGCGCAGTCTCCTACCAACAAACACAAACTCCTCCAGATTAAGCTCAACTCACATCTTCTAGATAAAAATCAGACTAAGGATTAAAAAAAGCACATGGAACAATAGAAAAATAGGATGAAAATAAGTATTGTATATGGAGTTTGTTATTTACTGTGAACTACTTTAAAAACCTTATTGTGTGTATGTCAAACTTCAGAATAAAACTTTTTATAGTAACATCAGCTGTATAATACATTTTGTTATGCGTGAAACACACAAGTCAAAACAAATAAAATAAGATCAAAATAAAGTAAAACACAAGTTTAAAAAAATAGCCATGTGAAATAAATTTCAATGCAAAAAAAACAAAAAAGACAACAACAAAATAAATAAATAAAGCATTGAGAACAAACTATAAAAAGATGTGTTTTATTAGGACACTAAGATGTGAGTCTTTGGTATTGTGTAGAGTAACAGGTTAAACAAATCTGGTTTCTGCTTAAGTTTGAATATTTTGTGCCTAAAAGTAACAAAAACTAAACGAGTTTCAGATTCCCAGAGAGCAGAAGCCAGCCGACCTTTAGGTGAAGTCGACTCCTTCAGCTCCAAAGTTCAACTGATTTCTAAAAACTAAACGAAACATTATGTTGGTGTAAATTCTCAGTCATTCAGGACAAAGTCGTCTTGAGAGTTAAAAAATAAAGCCAACTGGACTTCTCTTGTTATGTTCAAGACGTTTCAGCTCTCATCCAAAAGGCTTCTTCACCTCACCTCACCTCACCTCACCTCACCTCACCTCGTTAGTGGTTTCTATTGACCTATTAGTATGATTGTTCCTGACTAGACCTTAAGAAGCCTGATAACCGTGTTTCAGAAGTGAAGAAGCCTTTTGGATGAGAGCTGAAAACATCTTCAAGATAACAAGAGAAGTCCAGTTGGATTAATTTATTTTTAACTCTGAAGAATAAACAGAACGTTGCTGCACAGAACTTTTAATCCATCCAGAATTTCTTCATATATTTATTTCAGGGTGCCAGACATTCATCTGATCTTTTAAAGTAATATTTCTCCAGACTTTTGAATATATGTTTGATTTGGACTTTTTTTTTACTTATTTTCAGTCAAGTGTGTGTCCATGATGACATGTTATGCAGTGTGTGCATCAAGAATGAAGAAAACTTGGCAAACGGACGATCAGCTGAAGGATGATGCATTTCTCAGGTTCTGTGTCAGCTCTTAAGACTACACGTCTCATCTGCAAAAAGGAGGTGAGATTACTATTTCTTTCTTTTCCCTGACTCCAGTTTCTTCCCAGGTTTTACACGACAGTCTACAACCTCTGGTGACATGTCAGGATTTCTGCTAAAAACTCTCTGTAAATAACCTAAATCCCATTTTCTGTCTTTTAAACTGTGGTAGCTTTAGAACTTTATTTTGATTCAATTTAAGAAATAGGAAATTGTGTCTTTGGCAGGCTGCTGGCAACAAAGTGCCTAAAGATCCTGTCTAAAATGGATTAATTGATCAATGAGAATAGTCCGATACTGGGCCCAGGACAAGTGGAAATGTAGTCAAAGTCCAAAGAAAAGCTTTAAAAAAGCTCCAGAAAACCTAAAGAACCACTGATTAGGAACACGTTTATCAGTTAAAAGAAAAGCTGACTGCTTGGAGGCAAAATATCAGGAAAAGGTTGGATCAAGTCTTTTGTGCAGGACTGTGGGTGATTTAAGGCCTAAAACCTTCCAGCTGTTATGCTGAACCTTATAAAACTCCTTCTGTCTTCTCATTGACCAGAAAGATTGTTTCATGAAGCAGAGAAGGGAAGATCAAATCAAAACACTGCAAAGCAAAGCTAAGTGCAGACGTCTCAGGTGTTACTTTCCCTGTCAGCCATTGTCCTCTACATCTGAATCATCTCTACATGATGTTCTGTAGAACCCTAGTCTGCTTAATTAAACCAGATCCAAATCCAGTATGGTTGACGTGTTCTGCAGACTGTGTGAAAGATCACATGTGAAGCAGCAGAAAAACACAAGTTGGAGCATCAAGTCATTCAGTCAAATTACAGTCATAAACTTCTTTGTGCTTTATTATGATTTTAGGTAATAGACCAACAGAAATGAAAAAAGATACATGGTTTTCAATTTCTCTTACTGATAAAAACACATTTGTCTTCAACTGCTTTTACTATAAGGCCCCTAAATGAAATCCAATTGACCAACGTCTGTTCAGAAGTCACTCGGTTACAGCAGAATCAACCTGTGTGTAACTTATTCTTAGTGTAACTCCAGCTTTTCTGTGAAGGCCTCAGACATTTGTTAGTGAACACCAGAGAGCCAAATCTTGAAGAAGAAAGAATACAGCAAACAGGCCAGCGATGGAGTGGTGGTGGCAGCATCATGCTGTGGGGATGTTTTTGTCCAGCAGGGACCGAAGCTGATCAGAGTTGATGGGAAGATGGATGGAGATAATCCAGGAAACATTTTCTTAGATACAGGAAACAACTTGAGACTGTAGGTTTAACTTCCATCAGGAGAACAACCCTAAACATGCTGCCAATGGAATGGTTTTAATCAAAGCCCAATAATGTGTTAGAATGGACCAATTAAGAATTTGTGGCAAACCCTGACAGCCGAGGTTCCCAGACAATCTCCATCTGAGATGACTTTCCCTCTGAAAACTTACAAAGCTGGTGGAGAGTGATTGATCCTTCACATACTGACTCTGAGAGTCACTACCCTTTTAGGATTTTTATATGCTTTATATTTTGGACAACCCAGTATCATTTCCCCTTTACTTCACAAGTATATCCTAATTTTTGTCCCAGAAAATCCCAATAAATGACAATGATGTTTTTGGTCATGATGTGACAAGCTGTCTAAAGGTTTTGGGGTTTGATCACTTTTACAGGACAGACAGGATTTAATCAGTTTATGGGTTTCAGCAGAAAAGTTAGATGTTATTATTAATATAATATAAATGTTATTTTCATAAAATCCTTATAGACAACATTCCAGTCTTTTCTTCCATTATACTGTAGTTCATGACAATAAAACTGCTTTCTGTACATAAAGTTTTATATTTAAAATGCTCACCAGTCTTCTGTGAGTAAAAACCCAAAGACCTTGTTTTTGACTGAAATTATTATTATTCAAGGTAGGACAATTCATATAATATCTGAAGAGATGAAACTACACTAAACTGATATTGATATAGGTTTAGGAAACAGGCATGGATACATGAGATAGAGCTCTAAGATGAAACAGGAGAGGACTGTAAGAGCACATGTTTGCAGATGGAAAGGATCAGTTGTCAGATAGGTTGAGCTAAGGTCTTGAGGATAAAGAAAACAAAAGGTTTTGGCCTTCTGCTCACAGAACACTGACCTAAATATCACTGACAATCTCTGCAAAGACCTCAGATGAGCTTTGCTCTTTCGCTGCCATTTTCCCAAAGCCTGGAGCATCTGAGATCTTCAGAGCACGTTTCTTCATCCGCATCCCTACGCTGATTCAAAGTTCAGACAATACCTTATTGAAATTACTTTGGTGAAAAAAATCTATAGAACAAATGACAGTAATAATCTGGACAAGTTCCAACTCCCACCTGAGAAACATGTTTCACCACCACAGTACATCATCTTCCTGATTCAGCCTCCATCTGTGGCTGGCTAACTGTAAAATCTGTAAAGTTAGAGACAAAACGAGATGATATTTTGGCTTTAACAGACACACTGAACAACAAGCCTTCAGTTGGCTCATGCCAAGAAGTCCGAACAAAGCGTCTAAGTGTGGCACATCAGGGGTGAGAAAACAACATATGGGCATGTTAATGAAGGCCGGCATCTTTAACCCAGCACTTAAGTCTGAACTCTTACTGCTCAACAGAACACAAGCAGACTCTACTAAAGTCCGCTGAACCCATCAAGTCTATCAGGCACACATTCTCACAATTATGTTTGATTAGAGAAAAACTCACTTGACTCTATTCTGTCTGATGGGTTCAAAATGTGAAGCCAAAAAAAAAGAACAACATAGCTCACTAAAAATGATTATAATGACTTGTTATAAATTCTAAAACACCCAAAATTCTAAACAGAAACAAGTTTTCTTTCCTATTTAATTTGGTATATGACAGATAAAGCAAAAGACAATTAAAATAAAACATATAGTGGCCTCAATGTGTTCCTCAAAAAATGGATCAATAGTGAGTTTTTAAACAAACTTTAAATAAAATACAAATGATAAATCATTTCAATGTGTAGATGCTACTTTATCCTTTTCTGATACTGTAAAGAAAATAATAATAAATTGGTGCTTCATTAAATGCCAAACAAAGAAAATAAATATAATAAAATAACTCTAATTCAACTATAAATTAATGAAGAAATTGTGTGATTTTACTTTTCTTTATATTAGGAAATGAATAGAACAAATAAATAGCTGATTATTAAACAGGCATATCTTTAGGCAGCACAGAGCTCCTGCTGACAGTGTACGAGACATCCTCCTGTCAATCACAGACCTTCAGGTAGCGTCTAGGGACAGGGCTCAGCAATCTGTGTTTTCATTTCTGAAAATAAAATCTATGATAAGACCTGATTTATTTATATTTAGAGCCAAACACATCCATAAGCTTCATAGCTTATCTTTCTCTCAGTTACAGTAGATACAGCTTAGTTAGGAATATTTGGAGATGGGCCGCTGAAAATGTGAAATACCTCAGAGTTGATCAAGTTTACTGTGATCCACTGCGTCATCAAACCAGAGACCCAGCAAACATTGTCATGTTTAAAACGTGATGATATGTTCTCTCTGTGGCTGTGTGAGCCAGAGCAGGTGTCGGTCGCTTCACTCCTCCCTCACTAAAGGGAAGAAAGAAGGAACAAAATGGAAAATGTCTGCTTACAACATGAAGATAAGATTTAGCAAAGGGCTGCAATGACCTGGAGTCAGACTGAATACATCCCAGTAATAATTCTGTTGATCAGAAAAGTGGATCATAGTTAGATCATAATCACAGTTTTTGTCCAAAACCTTATTCTACTGGACAAAAACAAAACAAAAACATTACGATGAATGTAAAACATATTCAGTGAGACTTAGTCTAAAGTTATTTCAAATGAAAAAGTTGATTTGCAAAATCTAACTTTAATATTACTCCATCCTAGGATATACTGTAAATCATTCCTCCACTGTCTATCCTTGCAGGATCAGGAGAGAGCTGGTGTCTATCTCTAGAGTTCATTGGGTGAGAGGCAGGGTCCACCCTGGACAGGTCACCATTCCATCCCACCAAAACAGAATAACACACAAGACAAACACTCATACCTAAAAAAAAATTAGAGACCAAGTAAACCAGCAGTCATGCTGTTAGGCTGTGGAAGGAAGCCAGAGTACCCGGAGAAGACCCACACATGCCCAGGGAGAACAGGCAATCTCCATGCAGATAGAGCCAGGTTGGGATTAGAACCCAGGACCTTTTTGCTGCAAGGTGACAATGCTACCAGCTGTACCACCATGCAGCAGCTGTCAAGCTTCATCAGAAACACACAGTGAAACACTAGATTTAAAACATAGTGAGACTGAAGCTGACAGTACTTTGAATAATTACAGTAAGTTGTGACTAAAACTAAATTACATTTAATTCTGTGACTGAAATAAAATATGCTGCCAAAATGAACACTGTACAAATGCATAGTGGTTGTGTTTACACTAGCTAAATATTTCAATCTCAATAAATACAACTCATTAGTCATTCTTTACTTAATATACATCTAAAAAATGGATTCTCTGGTTATGGATCCATCTGACTGACATCCTGTTATTTCAATCTGGTAGGTTTACACACACACACACACACACACACACACACACACACACACACACACACACACACACACACACACACACACACACACACACACACACACACACACACACACACACACACACACACACACACACACACACACACACACACACACACACACACACACACACCCTCCACAATGCAAAGAAAAGTGACAGAGAGACACAAACCTGGAATGAATTCACTGCTGATTAAAGTCACTTTCTGAGTGTGTGGACAAAGAAGGAGTCACTTCTAAAGAGCACTGCTTGGTGTACACACACACACACACACACACACACACACACACACACACACACACACACACACACACACACACACACACACACACAGACACACAGACACACACACACACACACACACAGCCCCACCCCACTTGAAGTGTTTTTGTTTTTTTTCTGCATAAGAAGCAGCTGAACTGAGCCTCCAGCTGGCCGACAGACAGTGGGGACCAACAGAGTTTAAACAAGTAGCCGCATGCATCAGAAAGAGGGAAGCAGGACCTTGTTGATCAAATGACCCATGTGACACAATCTGTTATCAACTTCTTTATGAGTCATTATCTGGAGCCTTGTTAGTGTTTGAAGTGACAAAGAGAAAAGAAGGTTCTTTATGAAGCACTTCATGGGTTTTCCTCATTTTCTGTGGGCTGCAGACAGGAAAGCAGTGGCTTTATTCACATGTGAACATTTGGCAGTAGGGTCCTGCTCCCGGCCTGATGATAACAATCAGGATCATAACACGATGACTTTATTGTTCTGCACACCCTCCCTCTCCCTCTCCATCTCGTCCACTTTCACATCCCCGATCTCACTCGCTCGTTCTCTCTAACAACCATGGCAGCGTGATCATATCCATATCTGTCAACTCCCATTAGACACGGATAAGTGCATCATCCACGAGCCGACACGGATGGGATTTGTGGAAAAGCACTTTAAACTTCTGTCTGATGTACAGAACTGCACAAAATTCTTCATTTCTTTATACTTCCTGGCAGTCATACTTTGATAAAAACTGTCTAAAGGGTTCCATAGAGGTCTCTTAGTGTTTTTCTTACTACTGCTTAGTTGACTTTGCAGCAAAACTAGTTTCACATTTAATTTACTGTAAAAAACAAACAAACAAAAAAATTGTGTTTAATGTTATTTAAAGAATTTTGTTCCAGTTTGTAGTTTCCATCTATCTACTATTCCAGTGTGTATCATACAACAATGTGTTGGTGATGTCCAGGCTTCCAGTGATTGATCAAGTAATGGACCTGTTCCACCAACGCAGCTCAGCTCAGCTCGACTCGGCTCTATGTGGTTATGGGGGCCAATCACACGTACAGGGGTCAGTGGAAAAGGGCCAGAGCACGTCAGGCTGAAACAAGGGTGGAGGAAGGTGGTGAGTAGACAGCATCAGCAGAAACTTTAAGCTCACAGACATCTCCATCCATCCATCATCCATCATCCATCATCCATCCGTCCATCATCCATCCATCCATCCGTCCATCATCCATCCATCCATCCATCATCCATCATCCATCCATCCATCCATCATCCATCCATCCATCCATCCATCCATCCATCATCCATCATCCATCATCCATCCGTCCATCATCCATCCATCCATCATCCATCATCCATCCATCATCCATCATCCATCATCCATCCATCCATCTGTCCATCATCCATCATCCATCATCCATCATCCATCATCCATCATTCATCCATCCATCATCCATCATTCATCCATCCATCATCCATCATTCATCCATCCATCATCCATCATCCATCATCCATCCATCCATCCATCCATCTATCCGTCCATCATCCATCCATCCATCCATCCATCCATCTATCCGTCCATCATCCATCCATCCATCCATCCATCCATCCATCCATCCATCATCCATCCATCATCCATCCATCCATCCATCCATCATCCATCATCCATCATCCATCCATCCATCATCCATCATCCATCATCCATCCGTCCATCATCCATCCATCCATCCGTCCATCATCCATCCATCATCCATCATCCATCATCCATCCATCCATCTGTCCATCATCCATCCATCCATCATCCATCATCCATCATCCATCCATCCATCATCCATCATCCATCATCCATCCGTCCATCATCCATCCATCCATCCGTCCATCATCCATCCATCATCCATCATCCATCATCCATCCATCCATCTGTCCATCATCCATCCATCCATCATCCATCATCCATCATCCATCCATCCATCATCCATCATCCATCATCCATCATCCATCATCCATCATCCATCCATCATCCATCATCCATCCATCCATCCATCCATCTATCCGTCCATCATCCATCATCCATCATCCATCCATCCATCCATCTATCCGTCCATCATCCATCCATCCATCCATCCATCCATCTATCCGTCCATCATCCATCCATCCATCCATCCATCCATCCATCCATCATCCATCCATCATCCATCCATCCATCCATCATCCATAATCCATCATCCATCATCCATCCATCATCCATCCATCATCCATCCATCCATCCATCCATCCATCATCCATCCATCCATCCATCATCCATCATCCATCCATCCATCCATCATCCATCCATCCATCCATCCATCCATCCATCCATCATCCATCCATCCATCCATCTATCCGTCCATCATCCATCCATCCATCATCCATCATCCATCATTCATCCATCCATCTGTCCATCATCCATCCATCCATCATCCATCATCCATCCATCCATCATCCATCATCCATCCATCCATCCATCCATCATCCATCATCCATCCATCCATCCATCCATCCATCTATCCGTCCATCATCCATCATCCATCCATCCATCCATCTATCCGTCCATCATCCATCCATCCATCCATCCATCCATCTATCCGTCCATCATCCATCCATCCATCCATCCATCCATCCATCATCCATCCATCATCCATCCATCCATCCATCATCCATAATCCATCATCCATCATCCATCCATCATCCATCCATCATCCATCCATCCATCCATCCATCCATCATCCATCCATCCATCCATCATCCATCCATCCATCCATCATCCATCCATCCATCCATCCATCCATCCATCATCCATCCATCCATCCATCTATCCGTCCATCATCCATCCATCCATCATCCATCATCCATCATTCATCCATCCATCTGTCCATCATCCATCCATCCATCATCCATCATCCATCCATCCATCATCCATCATCCATCATCCATCCATCCATCCATCCATCATCCATCATCCATCATCCATCATCCATCCATCCATCTGTCCATCATCCATCCATCCATCCATCATCCATCCATCCACCATCCATCCATCATCCATCATCCATCCATCCATCATCCATCATCCATCAGTCATCCATCAGTCATCAATCCATCCATCCATCATCCATCCATCATCCATCCATCTGTCCATCATCCATCCATCCATCATCCATCATCCATCATCCATCATCCATCCATCATCCATCATCCATCATCCATCATCCATCCATCCATCTGTCCATCATCCATCCATCCACCATCCATCCATCATCCATCATCCATCCATCCATCCATCCATCCATCCATCCATCCATCCATCATCCATCAGTCATCCATCCACCATCCATCCATCATCCATCATCCATCCATCCATCCATCCATCCATCCATCCATCCATCCATCCATCCATCCATCCATCCATCATCCATCCATCCATCATCCATCAGTCATCCATCCATCCATCATCCATCAGTCATCCATCCATCCATCCATCATCCATCATCCATCCATCCATCCATCATCCATCATCCATCCATCCATCATCCATCATCCATCCATCATCCATCATCCATCCATCCATCATCCATCATCCATCCATCATCCATCATCCATCCATCCATCATCCATCATCCATCCATCCATCCATCATCCATCCATCATCCATCCATCTGTCCATCATCCATCCATCCATCATCCATCATCCATCATCCATCATCCATCCATCATCCATCATCCACCATCCCCATTAAAAAAGAAAGTGGCTAGTCATAGGAGGCTGACTCCTTGGTTTAACGCAGAGTTGCGTACTTTAAAGCAGAATACTAGGAAGTTGGAGAGAAAATGGCGCTTTACACATCTAGAGGATTCCTATTTAACCTGGAATAACAGTCTACTGCTGTATAAAAAGACCCTTCGACAAGCTAGAACAGCATATTTTTCATCATTAATAGAGGCGAATAAAAACAATCCTAGGTTTCTATTTAGTACAGTTGCCAAACTCACACAGAGTCATAGCTCTGTTGAGCCAACTATTCCCCCAGCTCTTAGCAGTGATGATTTTATGGGATTCTTCATAAATAAAATAAATTTTATTAAAAATAAAATCATTGGCACCCTCCCAAACATGAGTACTTCTTCCTCAGTAAATGAGTCAGTATCGGAAAGAACTGTAGAACCTCAGTATTGCTTAGGCTGTTTTGATTCAGTCGAGCTTTCAGAATTATCAAAAATATTAGCCTCATCTAAATCTTCAACTTGTATTTTGGACCCAATCTCAACCAAATTATTTAAAGAAGTGTTCCATTTGGTTCCTGGCCCCATTTTGGATATGATGAATCTATCCTTAGTAAACGGATACGTACCACAGGAATTTAAAATAGCTGTAATTAAACCTTAACTCAAGAAACCTTCCCTTGATCAAGATGACTTATTGAATTACAGACCTATATCTAACCTTCCTTTCTTATCCAAAGTCCTTGAGAAAATTGTTGCTAATCAAGTCTGTGAGCATCTAAACAGTAACGAGCTGGTTGAAGAGTTTCAGTCAGGTTTTAGAGCTCATCATAGCACTGAAACAGCACTGGTGAAGGTTACTAATGATATTCTCATGGCCTCAGATAATGGACTTGTGTCTGTTCTGGTTTTGTTAGATGTCAGTGCTGCTTTTGACACAGTCGATCATAATATTCTCTTAGAAAGGCTTGAACATGTTGCAGGGATCAAAGGAACAGCACTAGGCTGGTTTAAATCATATTTGTCTGATAGATTCCAGTTTGTTCATCTAAATGATAAATCATCTTCACTCTCAAGGGTTACTTGTGGAGTTCCACAGGGTTCTGTCCTTGGACCAATTCTTTTCACCATATATATGCTTCCAATTGGTAGAATCATTAGACAGCATGGGATAAATTTCCACAGCTATGCCGATGATACACAACTATATTTATCCATAAATCCTGATGAACCCAGTCAGTTAGGTAGATTACAGGCATGTCTGGAAGACATAAAAACATGGATGACCCTAAACTTTTTGCTTTTAAATTCTGACAAGACAGAAGTTGCTGTCTTTGGACCAGAAGTTCTTAAACAGAAACTGATTAGTCAATCACTTCATCTGGATGGCATTAAATTGTCCCCCAGTAATAACGTAAAGAACCTCGGCGTTATTTTTGACCAAGACTTGACATTTAAATCCCATATTAAACAGGTTTCTAGGATTTCTTTCTTTCACCTCCGGAATATTGCTAAAATTAGAAACATCCTGTCCAGGAGTGATGCTGAGAAACTAGTCCATGCATTTGTTACCTCAAGGCTGGACTACTGTAATTCTTTACTATCAGGAAGTCCACAAAATGCCATTAAAAGCCTTCAGTTGATCCAAAATGCGGCAGCAAGAGTTCTGATGAATATTAAAAAGAGAGATCACATTTCTCCTGTTTTAGCTTCCCTTCATTGGCTCCCTGTTAAATCCAGAATAGAATTTAAGATCCTTCTTCTTACATACAAAGCCCTTAATAATCAAGCTCCATCATACATCAGAGATCTAATTGTTCCATATGTTCCTAACAGAGCACTTCGCTCTCAGACTGCAGGTTTACTTGTAGTTCCTAGGATTTCTAAAAGTAGAATGGGAGGCAGATCTTTTAGTTGTCAGGCTCCTCTCCTGTGGAACCAGCTCCCAGCTTTAGTCCGTGAGGCAGACACTCTGTTTACTTTTAAGGCCAGGCTTAAAACTTTCCTTTTTGATAAAGCTTATAGTTAGAGTGGCTTAGGTCATCCTGAGCTATCTCTGTAGTTATGCTGCTATAGGCTTAGACTGCTGGAGGACAGACTTACCAATTTTCTTCACTCTGCTACTTCCTTTTCTCCTACGACTCTCCAGTTGTATTACAGTACATTCTGTTATTTCGACTGTTAACTTTGTTTTCTCTCAGTGTTTTTCTCCCCATCGAAGATATACCTGGTCTGGTATCCTGCTTGGCTGCAATGCCCTGTTGGACGGGGGTCATCGACTGGGATGATCCTCTCAGTAACTGAACATCCACTGTGTCCTGTTATCAACTTTTTACTTTCTGTAACATAGAAAGTTCTCTTATATCGGATCTTCTGTTCCTTCTGTGTTTCTGCTCTGTCTTCTCAAACCCCCAGACGGTCGTGGCAGATGGCCGCTCCTACTGAGCCTGGTTCTGTTGGAGGTTTCTTCCTGTTAAAGGGGAGTTTTTCCTCTCCACTGTCGCTACATGCTTGCTCAGTATGAGGGATTGCTGAAGGATTGCTGTGGTTGG
This sequence comes from Valencia hispanica, assembly GCA_963556495.2. Classification (NCBI taxonomy): domain Eukaryota; kingdom Metazoa; phylum Chordata; class Actinopteri; order Cyprinodontiformes; family Valenciidae; genus Valencia; species Valencia hispanica. The sequence goes on from OY747709.1 coordinate 3,258,165, forward strand.
AAATCTGCCCAACCTCACGCCAATGACTGACGCAATCTGCTGGGATTCCTTAAATAGGAAACTTTTTAACTGATTGGAATGTTTGTATAATTGTATTGAAATGACTTCTTGTTAAGAGCCTTGAGATGACATCTGTGGTGAATTGGCGCTATATAAATAAACTGAATTGAATTGAATTGAATTGAATCATCCATCATCCATCCATCCATCTGTCCATCATCCATCCATCCATCTGTCCATCATCCATCCATCCACCATCCATCCATCATCCATCATCCATCATCCATCCATCCATCCATCCATCCATCATCCATCCATCCATCATCCATCAGTCATCCATCCATCCATCATCCATCAGTCATCCATCCATCCATCCATCATCCATCATCCATCCATCCATCCATCATCCATCATCCATCCATCCATCATCCATCATCCATCCATCATCCATCATCCATCCATCCATTCATCCATCATCCACCCATCCATCAGTCATCCATCCATCCATCTTCCATCCATCATCCATCCATCCATCCATCCATCATCCATCATCCATCCATCCATCCATCCATCATCCATCATCCATCATCCATCATCCATCCATCATCCATCCATCCGTCCATCATCCATCCATCCATCATCCATCCATTGTCCATCCATCCATCCATCATCCATCCATCCATCCATCCATCCATCCATCCGTCATCCATCCATCCATCCATCATCCATCCATCCACCATCCATCCATCATCCATCATCCATCCATCCATCCATCCATCCATCATCCATCCATCCATCATCCATCAGTCATCGATCCATCCATCATCCATCAGTCATCCATCCATCCATCCATCATCCATCATCCATCCATCCATCCATCATCCATCAGTCATCCATCCTTCCATCATCCATCCATCATCCATCCATCATCCATCATCCATCCATCCATCCATCCATCCGTCCGCCATCCATCCATCCATCATCCATCCATCCATCCGTCCGTCATCCATCCATCCATCAATCATCCATCCATCATCCATCCATCCATCCATCCATCATCCATCATCCATCATCCATCCATCCATCATCCATCATCCATCATCCATCCGTCCATCATCCATCCATCCATCCGTCCATCATCCATCCATCATCCATCATCCATCATCCATCCATCCATCTGTCCATCATCCATCCATCCATCATCCATCATCCATCATCCATCCATCCATCATCCATCATCCATCATCCATCCGTCCATCATCCATCCATCCATCCGTCCATCATCCATCCATCATCCATCATCCATCATCCATCCATCCATCTGTCCATCATCCATCCATCCATCATCCATCATCCATCATCCATCCATCCATCATCCATCATCCATCATCCATCATCCATCCATCATCCATCATCCATCCATCCATCCATCCATCTATCCGTCCATCATCCATCATCCATCATCCATCCATCCATCCATCTATCCGTCCATCATCCATCCATCCATCCATCCATCCATCTATCCGTCCATCATCCATCCATCCATCCATCCATCCATCCATCCATCCATCCATCATCCATCCATCATCCATCCATCCATCCATCATCCATAATCCATCATCCATCATCCATCATCCATCATCCATCCATCCATCTGTCCATCATCCATCCATCCATCATCCATCCATCCATCCATCCATCCATCCATCATCCATCCATCCATCCATCATCCATCATCCATCCATCCATCCATCATCCATCCATCCATCCATCCATCCATCCATCCATCATCCATCCATCCATCCATCTATCCGTCCATCATCCATCCATCCATCATCCATCATCCATCATTCATCCATCCATCTGTCCATCATCCATCCATCCATCATCCATCATCCATCCATCCATCATCCATCATCCATCATCCATCCATCCATCCATCCATCATCCATCATCCATCCATCCATCCATCCATCCATCTATCCGTCCATCATCCATCATCCATCCATCCATCCATCTATCCGTCCATCATCCATCCATCCATCCATCCATCCATCCATCCATCTATCCGTCCATCATCCATCCATCCATCCATCCATCCATCCATCATCCATCCATCATCCATCCATCCATCCATCATCCATAATCCATCATCCATCATCCATCCATCATCCATCCATCATCCATCCATCCATCCATCCATCCATCCATCATCCATCCATCCATCCATCATCCATCCATCCATCCATCCATCATCCATCCATCCATCCATCCATCCATCATCCATCCATCCATCCATCTATCCGTCCATCATCCATCCATCCATCATCCATCATCCATCATTCATCCATCCATCTGTCCATCATCCATCCATCCATCATCCATCATCCATCCATCCATCATCCATCATCCATCATCCATCCATCCATCCATCCATCATCCATCATCCATCATCCATCATCCATCCATCCATCTGTCCATCATCCATCCATCATCCATCATCCATCCATCCATTCATCCATCATCCACCCATCCATCAGTCATCCATCCATCCATCTTCCATCCATCATCCATCCATCCATCCATCCATCATCCATCAATCCATCCATCATCCATCATCCATCATCCATCATCCATCATCCATCCATCATCCATCCATCCATCTGTCCATCATCCATCCATCCACCATCCATCCATCATCCATCATCCATCATCCATCCATCCATCCATCCATCCATCATCCATCCATCCATCATCCATCAGTCATCCATCCATCCATCATCCATCAGTCATCCATCCATCCATCCATCATCCATCATCCATCCATCCATCCATCATCCATCATCCATCCATCCATCATCCATCATCCATCCATCATCCATCATCCATCCATCCATTCATCCATCATCCACCCATCCATCAGTCATCCATCCATCCATCTTCCATCCATCATCCATCCATCCATCCATCCATCATCCATCATCCATCCATCCATCATCCATCATCCATCATCCATCATCCATCATCCATCCATCATCCATCCATCCGTCCATCATCCATCCATCCATCATCCATCCATTATCCATCCATCCATCCATCATCCATCCATCCATCCATCCATCCATCCGTCATCCATCCATCCATCCATCATCCATCCATCCACCATCCATCCATCATCCATCATCCATCCATCCATCCATCCATCCATCATCCATCCATCCATCATCCATCAGTCATCGATCCATCCATCATCCATCAGTCATCCATCCATCCATCCATCATCCATCATCCATCCATCCATCCATCATCCATCAGTCATCCATCCTTCCATCATCCATCCATCATCCATCCATCATCCATCATCCATCCATCCATCCATCCGTCCGCCATCCATCCATCCATCATCCATCCATCCATCCGTCCGTCATCCATCCATCCATCATCCATCCATCATCCATCCATCCATCCATCATCCATCCATCCATCCATCATCCATCCATCATCCATCCATCATCCATCCATCCATCCATCCATCATCCATCATCCATCATCCATCCATCCATCATCCATCATCCATCATCCATCCGTCCATCATCCATCCATCCATCCGTCCATCATCCATCCATCATCCATCATCCATCATCCATCCATCCATCTGTCCATCATCCATCCATCCATCATCCATCATCCATCATCCATCCATCCATCATCCATCATCCATCATCCATCCGTCCATCATCCATCCATCCATCCGTCCATCATCCATCCATCATCCATCATCCATCATCCATCCATCCATCATCCATCATCCATCATCCATCATCCATCCATCATCCATCATCCATCCATCCATCCATCCATCTATCCGTCCATCATCCATCATCCATCATCCATCCATCCATCCATCTATCCGTCCATCATCCATCCATCCATCCATCCATCCATCTATCCGTCCATCATCCATCCATCCATCCATCCATCCATCCATCATCCATCCATCATCCATCCATCCATCCATCATCCATCATCCATAATCCATCATCCATCATCCATCCATCATCCATCCATCATCCATCCATCCATCCATCCATCCATCATCCATCCATCCATCCATCATCCATCATCCATCCATCCATCCATCATCCATCCATCCATCCATCCATCCATCCATCATCCATCCATCCATCCATCTATCCGTCCATCATCCATCCATCCATCATCCATCATCCATCATTCATCCATCCATCTGTCCATCATCCATCCATCCATCATCCATCATCCATCCATCCATCATCCATCATCCATCATCCATCCATCCATCCATCCATCATCCATCATCCATCCATCCATCCATCCATCCATCCATCTATCAGTCCATCATCCATCATCCATCCATCCATCCATCTATCCGTCCATCATCCATCCATCCATCCAACCATCCATCTATCCGTCCATCATCCATCCATCCATCCATCCATCCATCCATCATCCATCCATCATCCATCCATCCATCCATCATCCATAATCCATCATCCATCATCCATCCATCATCCATCCATCATCCATCCATCCATCCATCCATCCATCATCCATCCATCCATCCATCATCCATCCATCCATCCATCCATCATCCATCCATCCATCCATCCATCCATCATCCATCCATCCATCCATCTATCCGTCCATCATCCATCCATCCATCATCCATCATCCATCATTCATCCATCCATCTGTCCATCATCCATCCATCCATCATCCATCATCCATCCATCCATCATCCATCATCCATCATCCATCCATCCATCCATCCATCATCCATCATCCATCATCCATCCATCCATCTGTCCATCATCCATCCATCCATCCATCATCCATCCATCCACCATCCATCCATCATCCATCATCCATCCATCCATCATCCATCATCCATCAGTCATCCATCAGTCATCAATCCATCCATCCATCATCCATCCATCATCCATCCATCTGTCCATCATCCATCCATCCATCATCCATCATCCATCATCCATCATCCATCCATCATCCATCATCCATCATCCATCATCCATCATCCATCATCCATCCATCCATCTGTCCATCATCCATCCATCCACCATCCATCCATCATCCATCATCCATCCATCCATCCATCCATCCATCATCCATCAGTCATCCATCCACCATCCATCCATCATCCATCATCCATCCATCCATCCATCCATCCATCCATCCATCATCCATCCATCCATCATCCATCAGTCATCCATCCATCCATCATCCATCAGTCATCCATCCATCCATCCATCATCCATCATCCATCATCCATCCATCCATCCATCATCCATCATCCATCCATCCATCCATCATCCATCATCCATCCATCATCCATCATCCATCCATCCATCATCCATCATCCATCCATCATCCATCATCCATCCATCCATCATCCATCATCCATCCATCCATCCATCATCCATCCATCATCCATCCATCTGTCCATCATCCATCCATCCATCATCCATCATCCATCATCCATCATCCATCCATCATCCATCATCCACCATCCCCATTAAAAAAGAAAGTGGCTAGTCATAGGAGGCTGACTCCTTGGTTTAACGCAGAGTTGCGTACTTTAAAGCAGAATACTAGGAAGTTGGAGAGAAAATGGCGCTTTACACATCTAGAGGATTCCTATTTAACCTGGAATAACAGTCTACTGCTGTATAAAAAGACCCTTCGACAAGCTAGAACAGCATATTTTTCATCATTAATAGAGGCGAATAAAAACAATCCTAGGTTTCTATTTAGTACAGTTGCCAAACTCACACAGAGTCATAGCTCTGTTGAGCCAACTATTCCCCCAGCTCTTAGCAGTGATGATTTTATGGGATTCTTCATAAATAAAATAAATTTTATTAAAAATAAAATCATTGGCACCCTCCCAAACATGAGTACTTCTTCCTCAGTAAATGAGTCAGTATCGGAAAGAACTGTAGAACCTCAGTATTGCTTAGGCTGTTTTGATTCAGTCGAGCTTTCAGAATTATCAAAAATATTAGCCTCATCTAAATCTTCAACTTGTATTTTGGACCCAATCTCAACCAAATTATTTAAAGAAGTGTTCCATTTGGTTCCTGGCCCCATTTTGGATATGATGAATCTATCCTTAGTAAACGGATACGTACCACAGGAATTTAAAATAGCTGTAATTAAACCTTAACTCAAGAAACCTTCCCTTGATCAAGATGACTTATTGAATTACAGACCTATATCTAACCTTCCTTTCTTATCCAAAGTCCTTGAGAAAATTGTTGCTAATCAAGTCTGTGAGCATCTAAACAGTAACGAGCTGGTTGAAGAGTTTCAGTCAGGTTTTAGAGCTCATCATAGCACTGAAACAGCACTGGTGAAGGTTACTAATGATATTCTCATGGCCTCAGATAATGGACTTGTGTCTGTTCTGGTTTTGTTAGATGTCAGTGCTGCTTTTGACACAGTCGATCATAATATTCTCTTAGAAAGGCTTGAACATGTTGCAGGGATCAAAGGAACAGCACTAGGCTGGTTTAAATCATATTTGTCTGATAGATTCCAGTTTGTTCATCTAAATGATAAATCATCTTCACTCTCAAGGGTTACTTGTGGAGTTCCACAGGGTTCTGTCCTTGGACCAATTCTTTTCACCATATATATGCTTCCAATTGGTAGAATCATTAGACAGCATGGGATAAATTTCCACAGCTATGCCGATGATACACAACTATATTTATCCATAAATCCTGATGAACCCAGTCAGTTAGGTAGATTACAGGCATGTCTGGAAGACATAAAAACATGGATGACCCTAAACTTTTTGCTTTTAAATTCTGACAAGACAGAAGTTGCTGTCTTTGGACCAGAAGTTCTTAAACAGAAACTGATTAGTCAATCACTTCATCTGGATGGCATTAAATTGTCCCCCAGTAATAACGTAAAGAACCTCGGCGTTATTTTTGACCAAGACTTGACATTTAAATCCCATATTAAACAGGTTTCTAGGATTTCTTTCTTTCACCTCCGGAATATTGCTAAAATTAGAAACATCCTGTCCAGGAGTGATGCTGAGAAACTAGTCCATGCATTTGTTACCTCAAGGCTGGACTACTGTAATTCTTTACTATCAGGAAGTCCACAAAATGCCATTAAAAGCCTTCAGTTGATCCAAAATGCGGCAGCAAGAGTTCTGATGAATATTAAAAAGAGAGATCACATTTCTCCTGTTTTAGCTTCCCTTCATTGGCTCCCTGTTAAATCCAGAATAGAATTTAAGATCCTTCTTCTTACATACAAAGCCCTTAATAATCAAGCTCCATCATACATCAGAGATCTAATTGTTCCATATGTTCCTAACAGAGCACTTCGCTCTCAGACTGCAGGTTTACTTGTAGTTCCTAGGATTTCTAAAAGTAGAATGGGAGGCAGATCTTTTAGTTATCAGGCTCCTCTCCTGTGGAACCAGCTCCCAGCTTTAGTCCGTGAGGCAGACACTCTGTTTACTTTTAAGGCCAGGCTTAAAACTTTCCTTTTTGATAAAGCTTATAGTTAGAGTGGCTTAGGTCATCCTGAGCTATCTCTGTAGTTATGCTGCTATAGGCTTAGACTGCTGGAGGACAGACTTACCAATTTTCTTCACTCTGCTACTTCCTTTTCTCCTACGACTCTCCAGTTGTATTACAGTACATTCTGTTATTTCGACTGTTAACTTTGTTTTCTCTCAGTGTTTTTCTCCCCATCGAAGATATACCTGGTCTGGTATCCTGCTTGGCTGCAATGCCCTGTTGGACGGGGGTCATCGACTGGGATGATCCTCTCAGTAACTGAACATCCACTGTGTCCTGTTATCAACTTTTTACTTTCTGTAACATAGAAAGTTCTCTTATATCGGATCTTCTGTTCCTTCTGTGTTTCTGCTCTGTCTTCTCAAACCCCCAGACGGTCGTGGCAGATGGCCGCTCCTACTGGTTCTGGTTCTGTTGGAGGTTTCTTCCTGTTAAAGGGGAGTTTTTCCTCTCCACTGTCGCTACATGCTTGCTCAGTATGAGGGATTGCTGAAGGATTGCTGTGGTTGGAAATCTGCCCAACCTCACGCCAATGACTGACGCAATCTGCTGGGATTCCTTAAATAGGAAACTTTTTAACTGATTGGAATGTTTGTATAATTGTATTGAAATGACTTCTTGTTAAGAGCCTTGAGATGACATCTGTGGTGAATTGGCGCTATATAAATAAACTGAATTGAATTGAATTGAATTGAATCATCCATCATCCATCCATCCATCTGTCCATCATCCATCCATCCATCTGTCCATCATCCATCCATCCACCATCCATCCATCATCCATCATCCATCATCCATCCATCCATCCATCCATCCATCATCCATCCATCCATCATCCATCAGTCATCCATCCATCCATCATCCATCAGTCATCCATCCATCCATCCATCATCCATCATCCATCCATCCATCCATCATCCATCATCCATCCATCCATCATCCATCATCCATCCATCATCCATCATCCATCCATCCATTCATCCATCATCCACCCATCCATCAGTCATCCATCCATCCATCTTCCATCCATCATCCATCCATCCATCCATCCATCATCCATCATCCATCCATCCATCATCCATCATCCATCATCCATCATCCATCATCCATCCATCATCCATCCATCCGTCCATCATCCATCCATCCATCATCCATCCATTATCCATCCATCCATCCATCATCCATCCATCCATCCATCCATCCGTCATCCATCCATCCATCCATCATCCATCCATCCACCATCCATCCATCATCCATCATCCATCCATCCATCCATCCATCCATCATCCATCCATCCATCATCCATCAGTCATCGATCCATCCATCATCCATCAGTCATCCATCCATCCATCCATCATCCATCATCCATCCATCATCCATCAGTCATCCATCCTTCCATCATCCATCCATCATCCATCCATCATCCATCATCCATCCATCCATCCATCCATCCATCCGTCCGCCATCCATCCATCCATCATCCATCCATCCATCCGTCCGTCATCCATCCATCCATCATCCATCCATCATCCATCCATCCATCCATCATCCATCCATCCATCCATCATCCATCCATCATCCATCCATCCATCCATCATCCATCATCCATCCATCCATCCATCATCCATCCATCCATCCGTCCGTCATCCATCCATCCATCATCCATCCATCCATCCATCCATCCATCCATCCATCCATCCATCCATCATCCATCATCCATCCATCCGTCCGTCATCCATCCATCCATCATCCATCCATCATCCATCCATCCATCCATCATCCATCATCCATCCATCCATCCATCATCCATCCATCCATCCGTCCGTCATCCATCCATCCATCATCCATCCATCATCCATCCATCCATCCATCCATCATCCATCATCCATCAATCATCCATCCATCCATCCATCCATCCATCATCCATCATCCATCCATCTGTCATCCATCCATCCATCCATCATCCATCCATCCATCATCCATCATCCATCCATCCATCATCCATCATCCATCCATCTGTCATCCATCCATCCATCCATCATCCATCCATCCACCATCCATCCATATATCCATATATCCACCCGTCCATCCATCCATCCATCCATCCATCCGCCCATCCATCATCCATCCATCCATCCATCCATCCATCCATCCATCCATCCATCCATCCATCCATCCATCCATCCATCCATCCCTTCTCATCCTTGCATGGTAGCAGAGAGCTGGTGCCCAACTCCAGAGGTTAGGGGCGTGGGACACCCTGGACAGGTCTCCAGTCCATCACAGGGCAACACAGAGAGACAGGACAAATAACCATCAAAACACACACATGCACACACACACACACACACACACACACACACACACACACACACACACACACACACACACACACACACACACACACACACACACACACACACACACACACACACACACACACACACACACACACACACGCACACACACTCATAGCCTACCTAAAGACAATTTAGAGGTCAATTAACCTAACTGGCATGTTTTTGGAATCCTGGAGGAAGCTGGAGTACCTGGAGAGAACCAACGCATGCACAGGAAGAACATGCAAACTTCATGCAGAAAGACCCCAGGCCTGGATTTGAACCAACGACGTTTTTGGCAACAGTGCTACCAATGGTGCAACCCCCATTTCTGTCAGTTTCCTTAAAGAAATAACAAAAGGATGCATCCTTGTCCCTCACGTTTTCCATCTTAAGCTCCCAGTTGCCGACATTTTACTATTTCATAGAGGACGGAAACACAGCAGCAGTTCATCAGTCTGCACAGTTAGAAAGTAGGTTAATCCAAACAATCCAATGAAAAGAAAGAAACAGGAACAGGATTAATAATCTAATTTATAAACTCATCTATGGAACAAAATGTTTTATAAAAACAACACTTCATACAGAGAAGCTCAGATAGTTTCTATAAAGAAATGAAATAATACTGTACAAAAGAGAAAAACCTATGACCTATTGATGCAATCAATGACATCATTAACCTGTACAAACTGGCCCCTCCCATTCACCTGTCCTAGATATCGGATCTGAACAAAGGGACAAACGATGGTGCGTTTATGCTAACAATCCTAACATCAAATTATTTACCAGAAATGAACTACATTTAAGTGAACTAATTATTCATTAGTGTTTGCTTTAAAAACATATGCTTGGCTGTGAACTGCATCATAATGCTAAGACAAACAAACCCAGGAGAGAATGTGAAGAAACGTTACAGTAAACCTGTTTACTTTGCTGACAGTCCTGACTGCTCTCTATGCTGAGTCAATTCTCTGACTCAGAAAGAAAACTTTCCAAATACACAAGACAACTGAACATAAATTACAGACCTGACCATCTTTACATCCTATAATTTTCACTTAATGGAGGAAATCAGGGTTCTGGGTTTCTCTGGAGACCACCTGTCCTGACTGACCTTCCTGGCTCATTCCCGACTGGGACAGAGCTCCTAAGTGCACCAGTCCAGACCACACAGAGGACATAGTTCATTTATTCAACTTGTCCTTAGCATACTAGTTTGATTAGCATGTTGGAGATCTTTGTGGCTCACTTGGGAAAAAATCAAATTAGAAAACTCTTAGTTTGCTCAGCAACAGAGCAATTTAGCATATTTCATGTATCCCCCCCATGATGTCTGTCCATCCATTATCTGTACCGTCCATTCTCTGCAGGGTTGTGGGGGGCTGGTGCCTATCT
>OY747709.1:3271995-3454495 GCA_963556495.2 Valencia hispanica
GCACAGTTGTTATAGCGAACTAAAAGATGCTTTTTTCCCCCCTCACTATTCACCCTCCATCTTGAACGTCCCCTGCGGCCCCTCATTTCAGAGTGTTCCCTCTAATGTGTGAGTGTGCGTGTTGTCTTGATTCAGCCAAGGAAGTTGTCTTATTTCTTATAATGATGGTGATAATGACTGTAATGAAGACTTTTTCTTTTTTTTTTGCACATGCTACTTTCACTTCAAGCTCCAACCTGTCCTCAGATGTCAGCTGATTACATTCACAACCTATACAGGCTGTTGCCCGCACACTCATGTAGTCGCATGCATTATTACCACAAGTGAGACATCTGTATGCAAATGCTTTTATGTGGATGGTGAGGGGGTTCGACGTGGGCCGGCTGTGAGTGATGCTATGATAGTGAAGGAGGGACTGAAGAAGGCTGGCCTATTAGGGAGTGTCCATGTCAGCAGCGTATATGTACATTATCCTTTATTGCTCTACTTAATCATTTATTCCTCCTCCAGTTTCACAGATGGTTGGCATGTTGGTTGATTGGACAGCACAATCACACACATTTTAGCCCGATTAATAAAACCTTTAATCTTCTCAGATACTTCCATGTTGACATGAAAAAGGCCAATAACCTCTCATGTTGCAGTTTGTTCTACTGCATTCAAGGTGCTCAATTATTTCCCTTACTAATGTGTTGTGTATTAGCATCAGTGTCTTTATATTGTTCAATAATTATAGTGTCTTTGGGCGTTTCACTGGGTGGCAGTAATGTTACATACTTTCTAATTATGAAAATATTTCACCCATTTTACTAAAGATGATTTTTTTTTCAAATATCTCGACTAAATGGCAAACAAGTCAATGACACTGTTTAACATGTTTTAAGGCCTGACACCTTCCAGAGGACACTTTCAGCTGGGAACTCCTCCTACTCTGCACACCTTGTTGACCACAGGGGACGTAGTCACAGGGCCCACTTTGGCCCTCACAGGGCTCCACCAAAATCAACAGCTCTACTGCTGATGGGTCTGTGATGCTCTCTTCACCTATTCAAGTCTACAGCTTCAGTTAATACAGCTAGAAACTCCTGATCAGGCCTGAAATCTAGGTGTAGTAATGGACTCAGACCTGAACCTCCAGGGTCACATAAAGGTCAATAACAAGGTCAGCCTTCTATCACCTGAAGAACATCTCTAGGATTAAAGGACTGATGTCACAACAGGACCTAGAAAAACCCATCCATGCATTTATCTTTAGTCGGATTGATTACTGCAACAGCGTCTTCACAGGTCTGTCTAAAAAGTAAATTAGACAGCTGCAGCTGATCCAGAACGCTGCTGCTCGTGTTCCTCACTAGAACCAGGAAAGTAGAGAACATCACCCCAGTTCTAAAGTCCTTACACTGGCTCCCTGTAGCTCAGAGAAATAAATAAATAATTTTACTAGTTTATAAATCATTGAATGGCTTAGCACCAAAGTATATTAAAGATCTGTTGTCACAATACTAAGACCCCCAGACAGGCTTACAAGACTATAAAAGATATTGGGTTTGCAAAAACTGGACGAAAAAAGATTCCAGTTATTTCTTTAGGAAAAAGATTGCATAAAATGTATGCTTGATCAGACAGAGGATACTGGCTAATTAATCAGAGATGATTTAATCCAATCAGATCTCTTAAAAACTGTAAAATACCTCTTCAGTTCAGCATTTAGGGTTCAATGCAAATCTTAACTTCAACATTGTCAGCAGCTTAATTCCCTAATCAACAGTCATTGAGCTCTGCAGAGGCCTGGTGATGAGCAGTTTATGTGATTCAGGAGTGTTGGAGAAGGAATGCATCTAAACGTTGCAGGATGGTTGCTGTCAAGGACTGGACTTGGGCACCCCTGGCTTTAAGGTCAATTTCAAGGTGAAATTAAAGACACATAAATAATCAGGACAGTTGCTAGCCATTTGGGTGCCCTAAACAACTGTCACTGTGAACTGTGACAATAGGGAGTGTAATACAGAAGTGCTGCTCGAACAAGACTTGTGCTGTTTTCACATGTTGAATTTGCTTGATGCAAACCCCTAAAAACAAGAAAAAGGTCTGATTGACAGATACTTTACTGACCCATAGAATAATGACAAGTTTTGTTTTCTTGAGGAAGATTTAGTAGGAGGAACTTACTAAAATCTCAAAGTCTGCAGAATGTCTTCCTATTATTTTAGATTAACAGTCTTTTTTGGTGCCCTACACGCGTGTCATGCATGTAGGCGGAGCGCCAGCACTGCCATTGATCCATTATGTGGTGTATCTACATTTGGGGCCAGTAGGTGTCGCTGTGGAGCTCTATGCATGGCATGCTTAAATTAATAAGTAGAACAGGATTGTTCTTTACAGAGTAATATTATATATTCTGTTACCAAGAAGATTCTGTTATAAACATTTGTGTATAACTATCTAAGTCTTTGCCAGAACATTGACAAGCTCAGTAGCCAATATTCTCTCGAAGCAGCGATTGGGGTTTAAATGATGAAGATCTGAAATCACAGTGAGCATGTTGAAGATCTGCTGTCACAACCCCCCCCACCCCCAGACCACTTAGCTCCTCTAAGTCCAGTCTACTCAGTCTAATCAACATCCCTAGAATCAGAACCAAACACGGAGAAGCAGGTTTCAGTTTCTATGCTCCTCTAATCTGGAACAAACTCCCTGACGACTGCAAAGCTGCTGAAACACTGAGTTCTTTTAAATCACAACTAAAAACAGATCTGTTTAGAGCTGCCTTTGAGTCATGCTTTCACGTACCACATCTTTGTGTATACTTCTTGCTTTATTTCTGTTTTCACTTTATATGCTTTGTTTGTTTTACTGCTATTTTTATTTTACCCCCTAATCATGTAAAGCACCTTGAATTACCTTGTTGTTGAAAGTGTGATATAAAAAAATACTAATAAAATGACCTTGGCTTGCATGCCCAACGTGCGCTCAGTAGACAGCCAAGGGCCACAAATGCCACGGCCCCAAACTGAGATTTGAAGAAGAAGAAGAAGAAGAAGAAGAAGAAGAAGAAGAAGAAGAAGGAGAAGAAGAAGAAGAAGAAGAAGAAGAAGAAGAAGAAGAAGAAGAAGAAGAAGAAGAAGAAGAAGAAGAAGAAGAAGAAGAAGAAGAAATAATCCTGCCATCAAACCACAGCAGGAAGTGATGCGCTCTGTTTTGCCAAATATGAAACTTGGTTGTGCTCATATAACTCATATTAAAATATCGAAATAGCACACGTCACGTTTAAGTTCTGTTGGATAGAAAGTGTGCGGCCATCTATAATCCTTGCTAACTACTAAGACAAAAAAAAAGAAGAATGAAGTAGATTTTTTGAGGAAGTCTAAATTTAGCACGTTGCCTCTTGAACACAAATTAGAGATTTAATATTTGGGACGTCACCAGCCAGTGGATATTAACATCGTTCAAGGACTTTAAGAAATTATTATAGATTTAAAGGGGACTATTTAAAAGGTTATACAGTTATTGAAAAGTTTGCCCAGAAGAAAGATCTGCATTTTTTTTCAAGAAGAACAACACTGGTTAGTAACACTTTATTTGTAATTTCATGTAGGCTATAAAAAAGGTTTCATTCTTCAATGACATTTACATAAAATTTAGTTTGTAGTGTGTAGATGCGTGCTTTTTTATGTGATTCATTTAATATTGAATTAATATTAAAATCAATCACATAAAATAGCAGTCAATATTATTGATCAAAGTCACAGAATAATTATTTGCTGCTATTAGGTGTTGAGTTGAGGTGCCCCCCCTAACTTATCATGTCAGAGACGCTGGTAAACTGAGACAATCTGCAAACTCTATTTTCATCAACAAAGTTAGCTTTGAATATCCTCATTAGATTCACTTCCCTGGAGATGCGTCGGATTTTTCCATGGAGGGCTGTGGGCACACAGACTCTATGGCACAAATCCTTACAGACTGTTATGACTTCACCCTTTCTAAGCATTAGATCCTAGCATCCTTTGTACAAAGGTTGCATTTCAGTTAATTGTAAATAAATCTTTGTCATGATGACATATTCAATGATCACTATAGTTTATGGTGAGACTCACCGGTAAACTGCAGAGGTAGCACTGCTGAAGAAGCAAGAAGGTGTGGGTGTTAGGAGTCTGGGGTGTTTGTCTGTATGTTTTTGTCTGGCTTCCTGTATTTTTCTCCACCATTCTGGAGAATTCCACCAGAGGTCCTGTGTGAGCTGAGGACCTGTACAAAAAGCTGGGGGCGGAGCTGTCTTGCTGCAGCCTGCACAGCTGCAGCTCATTGAAGCGCTTTACAGGCTGGATATAAGGAGCTGGCTGTCAGCTCTCTGTTGCCTGAGTGTTAAATCATAATGGTAAACCTCTAGCCTACCATGGTTTCCCTGAGACTTCTAATCTTAAATTATCTCCTGTGACTACCTGCTTTAATGCTCACCTGTTCTCCTTCCAAAGGTTTTTTCTTCACAAGAATTCTCCTCGTGATCAGTTCTCCAGCTTCATTACAAACCTTTGGTCTTCAGTCCACATCGGAAAGCCTTCAAGCTCCAAACTCCTCCGTTTTTCCATGCTTCATCTCCATGCTCTGTCTGTCTGCCCGCCCTCCGTACTCAGTCCTCGCTCTCAGATTTCACCACCTCTGTGTCTCCTGGAACTCAGCAGGAAGCTCCCACAAACATCCCAGACTCCTAGCTCTCTCATCCTGGCGTTCAATCCATCTACCAAATAAGAGGGTTCAAATCCCAGCCTGGGGTCTTTCTGCAAGGAGCTTTCATATTCTCCCCATCCATGCTTGGGTTCTCTCTGGGCTACTCCAGTTCCTTCTACATTTCAAAAATGGGAGTTAAGGTTACCTGGTTGCTCTGAATTGCTTAACTGGTTTCCATATTTTAAAACCAATGTACAAAGACAACAATCGCTTTACTTTAAAGGCTCTTTTTAGCCTTTTTTAATTAACAAATGAAATTATCATTGGAAAACTGGATCTTGTATTTACTCTGCTTATCTCGGTCAGATATTAGAATAAATGTCTAAAAAGGCAGAAAATCTGCAAGGTGGCTAATAGTTCCCAGAACTGTAGCCACACTGAATTGGTTGTGGCAGCAATAATGTGAACAGTAGGGGAGATCCATGTCCTCTTGTGGTGGTCTTGTTTCTGCTCTCTTCTATACCACTGCCACAGATAAAATCCCTTCCTATCACATTCTTTGCTACCACTTTACAAATGCTGTTATAAAGTTGCTGTTATACCCTTCATAATGAATATTCTTAAACTTCTGAACAAAATAAATTGTGGTGCAATGTGGATCGACAAAGAAAACAGTTTAGTCGGGCTGTGATACATAATCCATCCCTATTTTGTTTGGTGGAACCTAGTTTCTTAAAATATATATTTTGACAACCCTGATGATACTAAACTATCTAAATTCAAAACACTGGGGGCAAATATTCTAGAACAACTTTACCTTGGAAAATCTCTATTGGAGTATCAACTGTGCTGTCTGAATAGTGGTCACACCAAATGAATTTGATTTAGTGCTTTCCTGTTTACTGCTCTTTGTGTAAAGTGACAAATAAAAACTGCTCATGAAATTAGTTTTGAAAGCATTCTTACGATTTGCATTGCCTAATCCAAAAGCTCTTCTCTATAGTTCATTTATGGATGGACAGAGGCAGTGCAAAAGACTCAATTCATTTATAAGCTTTCTAAAATATTTGCATATTTAGTGCAGAATATAATGCTTACCTGTTTTATATACAGACACAGATGAGACAGGATGGTATGGAATGAAGTAAAAAAAATCTCATAATCCATCAGGTAACAATACACTACAAAGCAGTTTGAGTTTCAAAGATCAAAGTGCAAATTTCCTGCAGGTCTGAAAAAGTACGAGAAAAACGACGGGAAACCTGGAGAGAAAAGCTGAAACCAGTAGAGTAAGGTACTGCTGTGGGTTCTTAGAAAAGTGGTTCCATGTGGGTTAAATGTGGAACAGAGAGCAGGTGGTAAACACTGTACACTGGGGATGTGTTGTGGATGGAAAACATTGAGTTTTGATCTAAAACCTTCAGGTGTCAGTTAGAAAGCTGAACATGAAGAGGGATTTTACTTTTCAGCATCACTGTGAGTCCAATTTACTCCTAAATTCACAAAGGGATGACCTCAGGGGGAAAGTTAAAGATGTGGATGTGGAGAAGCCAGAGTCCAGAACTAAATTCCACAGAAAATCTGAAAGAGGCAGGTGGACAAGAGATATCCTTACAATCTGACTGATTTGGAGAACCTTGCAAGGTGGACGGAGAAAACATTGTTAAATCAACACGTGGGACTCTGATTGACTCCTACCAAGACGGATAAGACCGCATCCAAAGGTGTGTCAACAAAGTGTTAGCTTAAGGGTATGCAGACCTATGCACATTCTTAGAGCATTTTATTCCTTCAGAAAATGTGTTTGTTTTTCAGTCGGGTGAATGTCAAATTCTATGTGCTTTATATAGAGGCCGGTTCACACTGTACATTTTTTGGCTGTCTCAAAGGACTGCTTCATGCCACACTGTGCCAGATCCACTGAGCTCTAGAGGTGTCTCACACTGAATGGCCCAAGATTTCAGTGGCTTTAATTCTACAACTTCTCGCTCCCACTCCCAGGGTGCATTTTCATTGATAATGGCAGACCGGGGTCGTAGAACTTCTCACACTGATGCTGTGAATCACACGCATGAGCACCGTTTTTTCATCACAATTCTTAAATATCACAGTGTGATCCCAGCCTTAGTCTCATTTTTACATTAGATCTTAACAGGGGTGTGCAGACTTTTGGGAGTTAGTGGATGTGTTTGGGGAACACAATTATCCATCCATCCATCCATCCATCCTCTATACCTGCTTTTCCATCTAGGGTGGCAGAGGGCCAGGTGCCTATCTCTAGTGGCCACTGAATGAGACCCTGGACAGGTTTACCAGTCCATCATAAGCCAACAAAGAGACACACAGGACAAACAATTATGCACACACACACACACTCACACCTAAACACAATTTATAGATACCAATTACCATGTAGAAGCATTTAGAAGATCTACTGTTACTATACCAACCCACCAGACCACTCAGGTCCTTTAATTCCAGTCCACTCAACATCCCTAGAATCAGAACCAAACATGAAGAAGCAGCTTTCAGTTTTTATGCTCCTCTAATCTGGAACAGACTTCCAGAAAACTGCAAAGCTGTTTAGAGCTGCCTTTGAGTGATGCTTTGATGTATCATGTATCTGTGTTTGCTTCTTGATTTATTGCTGCTTTTACTTTATATGCTTTGTCTGGGTTTTACTGCTGTTTTCATTTTACCTCTTAACCATGTAAAGCACCTTGAATCACCTTGTG
The DNA here is from genome assembly GCA_963556495.2 of Valencia hispanica. Classification (NCBI taxonomy): domain Eukaryota; kingdom Metazoa; phylum Chordata; class Actinopteri; order Cyprinodontiformes; family Valenciidae; genus Valencia; species Valencia hispanica. The sequence continues at coordinate 3,279,399 of OY747709.1, forward strand.
TGTTATACAAATAAAATTGCCTTGCCTTGCCTTCTGAACATAGATGATATACGTACGTTGCCTAAATAAGAATATGTGACACTCCTTTAGTTTCCACTCAAACCCAGGACCTTCTTGCTGCAGGGCAACAGTGCTACCAACTGCATCACCGTTCAGCCCAAGCAAACATGTTTTAGCCCAAGTCAGTCAATACAGCACTTTTTCTGAAGTTGTTGTTGCACAACAGTAAATCACCATTGTGGCAAACCTTACTATAACTATTACTAACTAAACAACTTAGTTGCAACTACAAACTGTGTTTGCAAATGTGTTCCAGAATGTGATCAGCTGAAAGTGGGAATGATTCTTCTTTTAATATTAGTTTCAGTCTTTTGCCACCACATATTTACCATTATGAGGATCATTAGTGCAACTGTTTAGTGATTGATGTTCTGCTGATGGTCATCAGGGTCTTCCAACTTCCAACTTGACTTCAAAATATTCTATTGATTTTAATGATGTTTGTTTAAGGAGTACAGGTTACACCAGCATGAGGAGTTGTTCACCCTTGACAGGTTTCCCATTACTGTCACTGTTTAAGTTGTAATACAACTGTTATCACAGAGTGAACGAGTTTTGTCTGACTTACATAACCATCAATAATTATGATAAATAATTTTATACTAATATAATTATTGATGAGGTTCAAGTTTAATCAATTAATATTCGGGGCACCACTTCTGCATTAGAAGACCAGACATCCAGTCTCTTCTTGAACGTTTAAAATTTATACGCTGTGGACATTAATTGTACGCATTACGCCAAGTATTCCCAGACAACTTCTCTTTAAGCTAAGGGGAATTTATTAAGAAAATAGATCAACCTCACAGCCAAAACATTTCGTCAATAATTCCCATCTATTCTAAAGCATGCAACTAATTTCTACAGATCTTAGAAAACAATAATATGTTAAAAATAAACAAAATTAACCCAACGTGGATCAGGGACAAACAGACAGCTCCCCCTTTTGCAGGGGAGGGGAGGTGAGGTGTGTTCAAAAAGGGAGGGGGGCTCTCACTCCAGGGGCTCAACTAAGATAGCCGGTGGGACAAAGGGCCATAAACTGAGCTCTGGGCCAAGATGGAGGACAGCACATGGAGTGTAAGGTGACAAAGGGCCATAAAACTAGCTTTGGCTTAAATGGAGGCCACAGCTTTAACTAACAGACAACGAACAATGGAGTTAACCTTTCAGCTAACAGACCAGCTATAGCAGGTCGGACCGAGCTCGACTCTGCTGACCAGGTGATCAGAGAGCAAGAAAGAGCGAGAAAGAAAGAAAGAAAGAAAGAAAGAAAGAAAGAAAGAAAGAAAGAAAGAAAGAAAGAAAGAAAGAAAGAAAGAAAGAAAGAAAGAAAGAAAGAAAGAAAGAAAGAAAGAGTGGGATCGGCTCAGGATAAAAAACAGTTTCAAATACAGCAAATACAGCTCAAACGTATGCAAGCGGGGACGCTAAAGGAGCCAACGGGTTCAGCGTTAAAAAAACACTTTAAACCAACAATGAACGAGATCTAACTCGTTAAGAACTCTATTTTCCCTGCTTATTTACCCCGACACACGATCAGCATAAATGATCAGCATAAATGAATCCGACTTTGCTTTGAAGGAGGTCCGGTCCACGAAGAGGAGAGCAAAATGTGTCCGTAGTTGAGCAAGAAAAGGAAAGAGAGAACTTGCGCAGGATTTTTAGGACCGTGTGTCCCAACTGCATGCCGGATGGCTTGCAGGTCGACGTCGTATCGAACTGTCTTGAAACAGTCCTGATATAACCCAGCTGGATACGCAAACAGGATGAGCCCTTCAAAGCTTTGAAATGAGAGTTCTCCCCGATCCAGCAGGTCAGAACAAAAGAGAATTTTCCCCGGTGAGATGTATTCTGTGTAGCAGGAGTTTCTAGGCCTTTGGCTGAGATGTCATCGTTGATGTCACCATTGGTGGCCATGGACCAATAGGAGGGTGTTGGGGGTCACCGCTAAGATTGCTGGGAAATGTGGTCTGCTCAGTCCATCTCCAGCCGTCCAACAGTCTGTTCAGTTCATTTGTGGAAAATGGACACACAACTGAATATAATGTAATGTAATGTAAATGGTTCACTTCCAGCAGTATACATTTATGCCCCCATCAAAGCCTGACACACACAGCTGAAATTGTGCTTAAAACTCAAAAACAGTTTTCATGTCTGTTCTGTTGCTGAAAAGGTTAAAATGGTAGAAAAGGTAGAAAATTGACCTTTTCTAGCTTTACGACCAGCAAACAAAGCAAAGTGACTATGGAAGAAAATCAGCTTGATCATATTTGCATGTCTGTGTGTGTGTGCATGTGTGCGTGCGTGAGTGTGCATGCGTGTGTCTGGGTGTGTGTGCGTGTGTGTGTGTGTGTGTGTGTGTGTGTGTGTGTGTGTGTGTGTGTGTGTGTGTGTGTGTGTGTGTGTGTGTGTGTGTGTGTGTGTGTGTGTGTGTGTGTGTGTGTGTGTGTGTGTGTGTGTGTGTGTGTGTGTGTGTGTGTGTGTGTGTGTGTGCGTGTGTGTGTGTGTGTGTGTGTGTGTGTGTGTGTGTGTGTGTGTGTGTGTGTGTGTGTATAGAAGGGGATTACCTATTTCTCTAGACAGAAAAATGGATTGTTTTCTTGACAATTGGGAATGAATTTTTTTTTAAAAACATCTCTCAATTTTGCACATGGAAATGAACACCTTTATTATATGCCTTAAACTCAAACACAACCAACAATGAGTGTAAATATAGCATTGCCACTTAGCTTCATATTCCTCTATATGCTTTATGCTTACTATAAAAGCCCCCAATTATTTAACCTTCAAGGAGCATGGCCAATTTCAAATCTGAGGGGAAAAATGATCAGGATTTGGTTTTTAAAAATCCTGGATAATACACGCATGATATAATAAACTACTTTCTACAATCATAAGAAGTGATATACAGCTGTTTGTTGTTAGCCAAAATAATCAAATAAAATAAAGCAAAGATGGATGAAGAAATATTTAGAGAAATAGTCTTAACTCAGGACACTGTGTAATATTGGTAATCGGACCTGGATCCATCCGTATGACAGCAAATAAAAGGAAAGCAACTGAGGTAGGTGCCTGGCAGGGTGATATGTACCGGTACATAGCTGTCATGTTATTGCTTCCTCTTGATATTTTCAGATCCATGATTGGAAAAACACTCAACTTTAAAATCTAGAGGGATTGTATTGGCCTATAGCAGAGATTACTTTAATCACTTTGTCACAAATACTTCTACCCTGACCTGGAGATTAACTAAACTCTTCTTCACAGCAGTAATTTCCTGTCAGTGTGAGGGTAAAGAAAATGACTGACAGGATTTACAGACTTCATTACCAATCTGTAGTGTTTGCCTTATTAATCTTCAATCAAATAATAGCTATGGAAAAGGAAAAAAACAATCAGTTAACTATAAGTGAACATTACTTTCCTGAAAGTCTTTAAAGTGAAATATTACTAACTTGTTTAAAAGAAAAACAATTTTTATTATTTCTATTTTTACAATTATTTTCTCTAAAGTAATCTTTAAAAAAGAGTGTAGAGAATATGTTGTCATGTATACTCAGTTAGATGCTAATTAAACTTTTTTCTCTTCATGTTTTCCTTGTTCCCTGATTATCTGTCTTTTTACTGTTTACTAGACACAGGAAGAGTCAAAGAAGGAGGGAGGAAAGAAGACAGGAAACAATGAAGGAACTTGATCCTTGATTCATTTAGAAGTTTAGCAATCCTTCATTTACTTACTACACATTGTACCATTCATTAGGTTCTAATATACACCTTAAAAGAACAGGGGGCAGAATTTGTAAATAAAATAAACATCCATGTCCAGTTTTTTAATCCTGTTGAGTGATGAAGCGTTATAAACCAAAAAGAATGAGCCCACCCACGTATCGCTCCATTTTCTTAAACTGGCTGTGTGGTGCAAAATGTGCTGCAGTTCGGGGCCTGAATTTCCCGCGCTGTCCTACGGATGTGACGTCAATTGACACGGCTTGCGCGTTCTCGACAGCTTTAAAAGAGGAAGAAAAATGGTCACAGACCTCCATTGATTTAACTGTGAGAATGGATTCTTCTCTTCTGCAACTGGGAAACGACCAAGGACGAATCACAGCCCACTAAAAAGTGGCACTAAGAAAAAGAAGTATGTCACAGTGAAGAGGTATGTTTTTTGTGAAGCGTTTTGTGCGCGCTCCCGTACGGCTGGCTGCAGTTACTTGCAGCGCCGTCCGCGTCACTCGGGAGTTTCGTTTCTTCATTCTGCCCCCTGCTCCTTTAAATGTTAACATCATTAAGAAATAAAAAAATATTGTATAAATGTGGATGTTGAAAATTGTTTTTTAATAATATAAAACTTCTCCAGCTCAGAGTGAGGAGAAGAAAAAACTAATCAGATTTAGTGCAATATATAATGAAGGAGAGGAAAATATAAGACAGGGATAAACCGGTTTTAAGTTATTCATTACAAAGAAGTAAAAATATTTGAGTTCATTCAGAAATTCAACATCAACAGGTTTTAATCTCTTTTTTGTTTTCCTAAAGCATAAATATCTATTTATGTTTTTAACGTGGTACATATTACATTCGATCAATTTTTAAAATAATATAAATCAGCCTCTATCTGACTTTTGAATGGTAAATTAAATGTTAAGTGATTTAAAAAGTAGATTGAAAGATAATTATGAAATGTTTTTTTAATAATTTAGGCCTCAGGACAAACAGGACAGGATTGTATTCCTAACCTACAGCAGTGCAGGGCTAGAGGTGACCTAAATGTTGTGGATTTGATGAGAAGAGCTGAGCTGCCTCCGCAGAGCTCTGAGCTTTCAGAGTGCTTTTCTACCTCTTCTTGTTTTACACTGCAAGCTACAGACAATCTTCCTTTTGTCTTTTTATAAATGTAATAACTACAAAAACAATTTTGGTGACCTCACAACCTCAGCACAGACAGAATTCTGCAGACCCTCTGTGATCTCAGGTTGGGAACCGCTGATGTAAAGCACTTTGAAATGCCCTGTTGCCGAAATGTGCCGTACAAATAAAGTTGTCTTGACAATAGAAAAAAGAAGGACAAACAAGAAATGATGAGAGAAAGACACACCTAGACTTCACAATAGAGAAAAAAAGTTTGGAAATACAAATATCTTTTTCATACTCTTACTTTTTAAAATGCTCACCCAGACCTGGAAAATACGAGTAAAATCTATGCTTTTCCAGACTGCATAGGAGGTCTGTAAACCCTGATATCGCATTACTGAACAGGTTTCATTATGAGTACTATAGATTTTTTTTAATGACCAAGAACAACCATTGTCCTGGGTTGATAATTCAGCCATGGTTTATCATCAACGTGACTAAAGTATTTAAACTACAAAACAGAAGGTTTGCTGTGTGGTATGTGACCTTGGATTCAAATGTCAATAAAATGGCAAACAAGAAGTAAGTGCACACTCCAAATAAAAATAGAATCCAAGATCTGCAAGATCTGGGAAAACACTGGGTTTTAGAAAAACTAAAGAATCATTTGTCCCTGTCTACATTTACACACATCCTGCCTCTCTGTCAGGCTGATGGGTAATTGAGGCAGTCACAACACAGATCGGGATGCAGTGTCATGCTGGGTCCATGGTCTGGCATGCTGCCCCGGCCCTCTGGTAGCATGCTGCGGCACACTCTGGAGCGAACATACACACACACACACCCCCACACACACACACACAACTCATGCTGGCTGCGCCTCTGCACTTACAAACCCTGCGAAGAATTCACAGACACGCACTCCACACATACTCATTATCAACATATACAAACGCTAACAGGCTGTCGTTGCACAAGTGTGCACGGACACACAGACTGATAGAGACAGAAATGAAGGCCACTGAGAGGCCACCTGGAGCAGCTCATCCATTTACACTGATGAAGCAGTAGCTGAAAAATGTCCTAAAAACCACAAGCATCCAAACTGTCTCATGTAATAAGTGGGTGAATGGCGGTGTTGCTCCTTGTTTATCTGATGCTGCTCTGCCAAGTTTTTATTTCCCCCCCTAACTACAGTCTGTAGATTCCACAATCACATCATGTAAATTTTGACTGTTGCACTGCAATAACTACATGGTTTCATGGTAAATACTTGTTCTTCATCCATCAACTCCACAAAAAGTTCTGATACAGCCAGATGTTTAAAGATACTTCAGAACTACTAGGTGACTCCTTCCAAATATATTTTTAGAGAAAGCCGTTTTGTTCCAGTGACTCTCTAAAGTGGATGTAGCCATGTTAAAATGAGAACAACTGAATGGAATGACATCATTATAATTCCTTTCAAAACTTTTTCCACATATGTTTTGACATTTCTCCTGTCCACCTCAACAAACGACTATGTTTAGAAGAAAAAAGGTCCAATAGCTTGGTTGCATAAGTAGGTGTACTAATTAGGGGTGTTAAAAAATGTAATCTCATTAATCACAGCGTAGCCATGAATTAATTACAATTATTCACAATTAATCAACATTCCCAAATTTGACAGAAAAAGTACAATTTTCAGTGTAAATAAAGGATGAATTCGGATGCCGTTGTTCTTTTTTTAAGGAAATACAGGAGAGATATATGGAACTCTAGCTGTGAATAGCACTATCACATTTAGATCTGGCCCTTTTAACCTATTCATCTTTTAGCCAGTTGCTAAGGCAAACTAACTGGTTGACATTGTCTAAATGTAAAGCTGACTGTTACTTCGGAACAATGGAGGGATTATTTTCTTATCAACACAGCAGATGTGTGACATCAGCTGTTTGTTAGCCAAGCAGGCTTACCTGATATGAAGTGATCGCTGCAGATTGTTTCATTTTAATCATCGTTCCAATCGCTTCTTCTGATCGCTTACAACCAAAGACGTCTTTTGTTCACCTTGAAAGGGGTGTGGATCAATGGAGTTCTATACAACTTACACGTTTTGTTGTTTATTGCAAAGTGATGTGTGCAACCAACAGCACAAGACATGATGGCGTCTTTTTCTGCAGACGACACGCGCAGTCGAGCAGGGAGTGACGTAAACCGATAATAGCTTTACGTGGCCTGTCTATAATGCTGTTTACGTGAGGAGCACTGAACGCAGCACAGGCTGAATTGTGGGATAAACAGGCCGGCTCATTCTGTGCATGTGCCAATGTGGTAAAAAAAATGATCACATCAATTCTACAAATTATTTGAATTGCATTAACACTTTCATTGGACAGCTCTAGGACTAATACTTCGTTAAAGCACCTTTGATTTGTTTTTACCTCTCATTCTTCCTTGTATTACCAGCTCTCTAATATTTGCCCAACAGACCAACCTTCCTAAACTTCTCAAAATTGATCAGATAGCAGCAGCTTAAGCAGAGAGACCCAGACGTCCCTCTCCCCCAGCCTCCTGGTCCAGCTCCTCGTAGGAAATCCCAAGGCGTTTCCAGGCCAGCAGAGAAACAGTCCCTCCAGCGTGTCCTGGGTCTTCCTCTAGGCCTCCTCCTAGTGGGACGTGCCTGGAACACCTCACCAGGGAGACGTCCAAGAGGCATCTTAACCAGATACGAGAGCCACCTCAGCTGGCTCCTCTCGATGTGGAGGAGCAGCAGCTCTACTCTGAGCCCCTCCTGGATGACTGAGCTTCTCCTCCTATTGCTAAGGGATGCCCGCATCAATGCAGATGCAGCACCAATCCATCTGTTGATCTCTCACTCCATGTTTCCCTCATTCAGTAATCAGACTCCCATATACTCAAACTCCTCCACTTGGGGCAGGACCTTGTCCGCAATCTGGAGAAGGCACTCTACCCTCAAGACCATGGTCTCAAATTTGGAGGTGCTGATTTTCATCCTAAGCTGTGAAGTTCTCCAGTAAAAGTTATTGATCACGGTCTGATGAAGCCAACAGGACCACTTCATCTGAAAAAAGCAGAGACCTAATCCTTAGACCACCAAAACGGATCCCCTCAATACCTTGGCTGCACCTAGCTGAAAAAATGTATGCTTTTTCATTCTCAGAGTTCTAGCAAGTAGCTGAAGATTTGGAGCCAAAGCATCTACCTTGAAAAAAAAACCACTCAGTTCCACTGAAGAACACTAAAGCCCTATGCTGCCACCACCATATTTCACAATGGGTATTGAGCTCTTTCTGTAAATGCTTAGTGTTGCTTTTGTGTCAAACATATCTTATGGAGCTATGCCCCAATGGTCGAGAAGTGGTTTCTTCAGATCATAGAACATTCCCTCACAAGGTTTTGGGACTTCTTTGTAAAGAAAAAAACAGAATGGTGTATTGTAACCCTTCTCTTTAATCCATACACATGGAGAACACAGGAGACTATTGCTACATGTAGAACACAACCGTCACTAGTTGTACCATGGTGTACATATGCTGTTTTTTTTGTACCCCTCTTCTGACTTCTACCTTTGTACAATGGGATCATTTAAACCTTCATAAGCCCTCTATGAACAATGGTTTTAGCTAACAGGTAAAACTGAGTAAATGTCAGGGAAATCCCACTAGGAAAAACAAATGTAATTTAAGGTTAACCAGAGTCACTATAATTGAAACAGGTATGGTAAAAACACAAGATTTGTGCCACCTAATATGTGGACTTTTAAAAAAAAATATTTTTGTAAAAGCCTAACTTTGTACATCACAAAAACCTTGCTCAAGTCGATGGACATCTTTGAAAGCCACTGCATGACTTTGGAAACAGAGATTGACACCTTTGAATAACTTCCATTAAATCCAAACTCAACTCCAACTGAGAATTTGTGGCATGACTTGAATATTGATCATCACAGTCAGATGCTCTCTATCCAGTCAGACTGAGTTTGAGCTACTTTATGAAAGCTCTCTTCAAAAGCAGCGTTCAGATTTAACTAGGCAGTTTAATTCCCCAAAATTCCATAAATGTCAATGTGACGTGTTGTTTTTCAATATTTCCTCACAATGAGAATTTTCCCAGTTAATCAGCTTTCCATGGATCCCAGAAGGTTGCTCACAAATAACACACTCTTTTTTTAAATCACAAACTAAAAAATGTCCCAAAAAGTTGAGTATGCTTCCGTTTTTTCTTTTCTTGTCTTTTTCCCCATAAGGAGCTGTCCACAGTTCACAAAATGACCTCATGTAAATGCCTGTTTACATTTGATGCAGGACAACTTGGGGTAAAACGGGGAACCCATATGAATCTTAAGATCCATTGTCTATATTCCCTTATCCTTACCCTTTTACCGTGTACTGAAGAGTAGTGAAAGTGGTTGGACAATTGTTTCTCTATTAAAGCATACACATGATTCAGCAATCCATTGTCTATACCAATCCTTCCAGGGTTGCGGGGGAGCTGGTGCCTATCTCCATCAATCATTGGGCAAGAGGTGGACAGGTCCTGGACAGGTCGCCAGGACAACATAGAGACACACAGGACAAACAACCATGCACACACACTTACACCTAAGGACAATTTAGAGAGCCTGATCAACCTAACTTCTCCACAAAAGCCCTGATCTGCTCCACATAGCTTTCCATGTTTTCACTTTAATGCTGCTATGGCAAATCTGCAAAACAAGCTAGCTTAAAACATTTTTTCATGCCTCTTAGCATTGTAACATAGTATAGCTATAAATGTTTTGTGGAGATAAAAAAATCTGGAAAAAAAATAATTAAGTGATTCTGTTGCATTTGTCTAAAAATCTCAGCCAATAACATGGCTCGGTCCGAAACCAACGCTTGGACCATCACGTTTTCTGTCTCACTGGACAAGCGCACTTCTGCATTTACGTGGCTCCTCCACTCATTAGGAGCTCCCGCATTTTGCAACAGAACACCACAGGTGTGAGAGGTTCTCCGCTCAATAATGACAGAGAAGGAGAAACAGCCGACTGCTACCAAAATGAATGATTTATGTTAGTTATTCATGTTTATATTGTTATTCTTTTACTTACAGGTGCTTCCACCATGTTACTTTCCGAGAATTGCGACTGATGTTTTGTGCTCTCTCGTTTACTGTGGCAATGTGTGTTCTCATATCAGGGGGCGTGCCCTAGGGATGATAGCCAACGGTAGGGGTGAGAGTTTTGTGACTGTGTTTATGTTGAAAAGCTAGCTTGTTCTGCAGGTTTGGCATAGCAGCTTCAAGAAGAAAGAATTTCATCAACTGTTTCATTCAGGCTTTCTATGGACTTTTTCACTCATTCCAAGACAGGTGCCTGTATCTTCTTATATTGATATATTGATTTTTGTTTGTAAAATAAGACTGAGAAAGTTTGTCGAACATACAGTCACTTTAAAAGTGATTCTGATCAACAGAGGGATGAGATATATCTCGGATCCTTGGTCATGTCTTTGCTGGACTCCTGATGAAATCCTATTTTCTCTCTGTGAGAGTTTTATCTTTGCTAGCTGTAAAAATGTAACTAAAGGAATGGGAACATTTTTGTGTGTTTGGGACGCACAGTGTCAGAATTACACTGGTTAGCCACTGAGTCTGGCCTTTATACACTCAACAAAAATATAAACGCAACACCTTTGTTTCTGCTCCCATTTTTCATGAGATGGACTTAAAGATCTAAAATTCATTCCAGATACACAATATTACCATGTCTCTCAAACATTGTTCACAAATCAGTCTAACTGTGTGATAGTGAGCACTTCTGCTTTGCTGAGATAATCCATCCCACCTCACAGGTGTGCCACATCAAGATGCTGATCTGACATCATGATTAGTGCACAGGTGTACCTTATACTGCCCACAATACAAGGCCACCCTGGAATGTGCAGTTTTGTCTCACAGCAAAATGCCACAGATGCCAAAAGCATTGAAGGAGCGTGCAATTGCCATGCTGACAGCAGGAATGTCAACCAGATCTGTTGCTCGTGCATTGAATGTTCCTTTCTCCACCATAAGCCGTCTCCAAAGGCGTTTCAGAGAATATGGCAGTACATCCAACCGGCCTCACAACCGCAGACCACGTGTAACCACTCCAGCCCAGGACCTCCACATCCAGCAGGTTCACCTCCAAGATCGTCTGAGACCAGCCACTTAGACAGCTGCTGAAACAATTGGTTTGCATAACCAAACAATTTCTGCACAAACTGTCAGAAACCGTCTCAGGGAAGCTCAGCTGCATGCTCGTCGTCCTCATCGGGGTCTTGACCTGACTCCAGCTCGTCGTCGTAACAGACTTGAGTGGGCAAATGCTCACATTCGATGGCGTCTGGCACGTTGGAGAGGTGTTCTCTTCACGGATGAATATCGGTTTACAGTGTTCAGGGGAGATGGCAGACAGCGTGTGTGGCGTCGTGTGGGTGAGCGCTTTGCTGATGTCAATGTTGTGGATCGAGTGGCCCATGGTGGTGGTGGGGTTATGGTATGGGCAGGCATCTGATACCGTGATGAGATCCTGAGGCCCATTGTTGTGCCATACAGCCATGAACATCACCTCATGTTTCAGCAAGATAATGCACGGCACCATGTTGCAAGGATCTGTACACAATTCTTGGAAGCTGAAAATGTCCCAGTTCTTGCATGGCCAGCATACTCACCGGACATGTCACCCATTGAGCATGTTTGGGATGTGCTTGACCGGCGTATACAACAGCGTGTACCAGTTCCCACTAATATCCAACAACTTCGCACAGCCATTGAAGAGGAGTGGACCAACATTCCACAGGCCACAATTGACAATCTGATAAACTCTATGCGAAGAAGATGTGTTGCACTGCATGAGGCAAATGGTGGTCACACCAGATACTGACCGGTTCTGAGTCCCCAGACCCCCAATAAAGCAAAAAACTGCACATTCCAGGGTGGCCTTTTATTGTGGGCAGTATAAGGTACACCTGCGCACTAATCATGATGTCAGATCAGCATCTTGATGTGGCACACCTGTGAGGTGGGATGGATTATCTCAGCAAAGCAGAAGTGCTCACTATCACACATTTAGACTGATTTGTGAACAATGTTTGAGAGAAATGGTAATATTGTGTATCTGGAATGAATTTTAGATCTTTAAGTCCATCTCATGAAAAATGGGAGCAGAAACAAAGGTGTTGCGTTTATATTTTTGTTGAGTGTATGTCTAAGGGATTCATCAATCATAGATAAGTGCCTTAACAAATAAAAAGCACACAATGACTGGCCTGAGACAAGCTAGAGAATTATCCATGTTTGAAGGAAAATAAATATTGATCAAATGCGGCAGTCTTAATCATTTGAAGCAACATTTTTAGAGAAAAGGAACAGCTCAGCAACTTTGGACCGAGCTCAACACCCCTCCGCTCTAAGCTCCTTCTTTTTATTTCTTCTCATCTTTCCTTGCCTATTTGTCCCTCCTTTTCTCTCATATTTTATATTTTCTATATTTTCTTCTTTCCCGCTCCCACCTTTCTCTCCTCCAATCCTTGTATTCCTCTTCCTTCCTAATCTCCCTCTCTGCCATACTCCTCCCCTCTTCTTTTCTTTCCTCCTCTTGTTTGTCAGACCTGAGGCAAACAAGGCTTGGCCCTCAGCATGCTCCTCTTCACTCTGCTCCCTTCCTTTCCATCCCTCGTTCCTGGCTGTCCTCCAGTTTAAACAGAAGGCTGTACTGGGGAAGAGATTGGGGAAACAGGAAAGGAGAGGGAGGCCAGTTGCTTGTGTGAGTGCTGCATGATTCATGCTGCCCTGTAATGAAGCTGGGCCGCTCTTTTAAGTGTTTGGTGTGTAATGGAGTTTCAGGGACAGGCCTATCATTTTCTCCTAATAGTGCTTTCTCCGCCGCACACCGTGACCCCTCTCTCCACGCCCCCCGCCCCACACAGCCCCTTCACCGCCGCAGTAACTGCACATTACCCTGGCGCGTGCACAAACACACACCAACAGACATATGCAGCGATTACCGACAGCTGCGGGAGTTTCTGAGCAGCAAAAGTGGCCAATTTTCTCTCCCTTCCATTTAAACAACAAACAGGGCGGTGTGTTAAAATGGGAAAAGGGAAGAGAGAAAGGAAATTGGGCTGATAAGGGTTATTGTAAATCAGAGGAGAATGAGTTAGCAGCAGTATGCCTAAACTTGTGATTTTAATATTTTTGAGAGATTCTCATGACGAACGAGTCTGAAGAAATCACATCAGTTGAGTTCAGCTTCTTTAAAATGTAAATGTAAACGGTGAGGGCGTTTATCTGCTGTTTATACTCTAAACCTAACCAAAAAAAGATTAAACTGACATTCGCCAATGGGAATCTGCTTTCTATTAAGTTGAATTTGCATGAAAACTTAGATCAAAAGTTGCTGAATAATAAATGGAGTCAATGGATGGTCTTCACATGGGCTGATTTAACAAGAGTGAGAGTGTGTTTGTGTGTAAGGACCAGTTTTACCAGAGCAGATTGTGCAGTGTGTGCACAGACCAGACCTGAGATTACTGAACAGATTGCACAGCTGGCACGCAGCCCTCTCTCCAAACACACACACACACACACACACGCACACGCACGCACACGCACACACACACACACACACACACACACACACACATGCACAAATGAACTAATGCAGAACGGGAAAAACAAATATTGACAAAGTATTGATCCTGGCTGTTTTGGCTCTTTTTGACAAGGCACTAATGCCATGAATCTCATTCCGCTCCACGTGTTAAATCACTACCGGTCAGATTTTCTGTTTTGGAAACAAGCAGTTTTGATGTCACTAGAGGCAAAAAATACCAAACTTACATGATGGTTATATTGTAATTTTTGTAAAAGTCTTAAGCCAACTCTCTTTCTTTTTTATTTTCTTTTTAGCTGCCAGACTTTCTTGTAATCTCTAAAAGTGATCACCATCAATGATCCTCAAGGCTTTCAGAATTTCCTTCAAAGATTTTCATTCCACTCGTTTTTAGTTCAGTGCCTCACAATTTAAAGGGTCCTGTTTTTTGTTTTTTGCATTGTTTAGCCACTTAAGTATAGCTCTGATGCTCAGTCAGGCCTCCTTAACTCAAGGGATGAACTAGTGTAGACTTTACATGTACCCACACATTAGTGAGGACCCAACTTTATATCTGACCTTTTTTACCATCAGAATGTCACAAAGATATTGGGTGGACCCTTATTTTAGTCTACTAAACACCTAATCAGGAAATATCAAAGCCATCATATAGATTTAGCTGTCTGTGTGTAAGCTCTTCGATAATCTATCAAAGCATATAAAGGTTACACCTCTGAGCTGACTGGCTCCATCCTTCATCAACTAGGGAGAAAAACAAGAGGAGAAGAAAAGTTGGCTTCCTGTTTTTCAATCCATGGAACACCTGCCGTTTACCATGCCATCCCTAACGCGTGGATCTTTGCTCAGTTGTTGCCAGTGTGCACGGACAGGCCTGTCTTTGTGTTTGTGTGTGTTCTCTCTTTGTTTTCCCCCAGTGCTGACGTAAAGAGACTTTTCTTTAAGAGTTGAACTATTAAACAGAGACAAAGCCAGGGAGGGAGCACCTGCCGAGGTCTTTGTGTTCCCTAGTATGTGACACCACTGACAGTGAGTGCACAACCCCCCACGTTAAACACACAGAACACATCTGCAGAAAGACACACACACACACACACACACATATATATAATATAATATATATATATATATATATATATATATATATATATATATATATATATATATATATATATATATATATATATATATATATATATATATATATATATATATGTGTGTGTGTGTGGTTTGTACACTTTTGTACAGTGCTGTGCAAAAGTTTTAGGCAGGTGTGAAAGATGCTGTAAACAAAGAATGCTTTCAAAGATGGAAGTGTGAATTTATTTTCATCAACAAAATGCTGTGAACAGACAGCATAAATCAAAATCAAATCAATATTTGGCTTCAAAATAGCATTGATTCTTCTAGCTACACTTGCACCCAGTTTTTGAAGGAACTCAGCAGGTAGGTTGTTCCAAACATCTTGCAAACTAACCACAGATCTTGTGTGGATGTAGGCTTCCTCAAATCCTTCTGTCTCTTCATGTAATCCCAGACACACTCCATGATGTTGAGATCAGGGCTCTGTGGGGCCATACCATCACTTCCAGGGTTTCTTGTTCTTCTTTGCGAGGAAGATAGTTCTTAATGACTTTGGCTGTATATTTGGGATTTAAATTTGGGACCAATCATATGCCTCCCTGATGGTATTGTATAATGGATAAGTATCTGCTTGTATTTCTCAGCATTGAGAACACCATTAATCCTGACCAAATCTCCAACTCCATTTATGGAACTGCAGCCCCAAACGTTCAAGGAACCTCTACACTCATAATTGTAGCGCTCTCCAGACCTTCCACGAACAAACTGCCTTCTGCTACGGTCAAATATTTCTGACTCATCAGTCCAGAGCACCTGCTGCCATTCTTCTGCACCCCAGTACCTATGTTTTTGTGCATACTTGAATTTCTGGGCCTTGTTTCCACATCGGAGGTTTGGCTTTTTGGCTGCAACTCTTCCATGAAGAACATTTCTGGCCAGACTTCTCCGGACAGTAGATGGGTGTTCCTGGGTCCCACTGGTTTCTGCCAGTTCTGAACTGATGGGACTGCTGGACATCTACTGATTTCTAAATATAAAAAGCTTGATGTGACTTTCATCTGATGCACTAAGTTTCCTAGGCTGACACTGTGTCTACGATCCTCAATGTTGCCCATTTCTTTGTACTTCTTCAAAAGAGTTTGAACAGCACATCTAGAAACCCCAGTCTGCTTTGAAATCTTTGTCTGATGCAGTTAACTACCTTGTGTCTTGTTACTGTGCTCAATCTCTCCATGATATGAAACTATCTCCTACACCAGGGGTAATCAAATGAAATTTAAAGAGGTCCAGTCTGAAAACATCCTACAATTTAGTGTGATACTATATATTTATGTATCTTAGCACTTGTATCAACATCTGCATTGTTGAATAGCATATCAAATTAAATTAATTCAGTGTTATTGAAATATTTTGGACATTTATAGTCACAAAGCACTGAACATGTATGTATGATTTCTCAAGTGTGTAATGTTCTCTCATTTACTAAATAAAAGTAGGATAACATGTAAATAGGAAAATAAGACATGGCAACTGTGCATGTTCCCAAACTAACTTCAGAGAATAATAAATGTAGAAAGAATTAGGCAAATTTTTACATTTTTCTTTTTCAAATGAGGACTAAACTGTCTCAAACATAAGACTGATTGTTCAAAGCGTTTATGTTTTGTCTCATAATAGGGTTGTTGCCACTTTTAATAAGTGCCACAGTTTCTGAACATATGAGACAAACAGGTTTTGTGCCACCAATGGGAAGTACAAAGAGAATAGACTCTGTCCATTCCGGATAAAATTTTCACTGTCCACTTTGCGTTTTTTTAGAGGCTGCCATTTGTTATTTTTCTACTTATACCGTTTCACTTGGCCGTTTCTCTCCCCTTCTCAACTATAAGTTAATGTAATATATATAATATGATATACAGTCTATGGTTTTTCCTTTCCTCTGTGTCACCCCTCTGTTTCTCCTTTTCTCTGCCTGTATCAGTCCTCACCGCCGGTATTTCTCCTTCTGTCTGCCTGATTCTCTCCTTCTCTCCGCTGTGATATTTCTCTTTATTTCGGCTGGTATCTCTCTGTTTATTTTTGCTATGCTTCGCTGTACTTTTTTTCTAAAGTTTCCTGGCTGGAATGCAAAGTGCTTATTGGCTTTGGTGGCATCACGTGGTATGGCAAAACTCGCATTCCATTGGCCTGCGGGTTTCCATGGACATTACAACACAAACGTAAAGAACGCAAAACCTGCGCTGGCCAGAAGCTCTTTCGGCTCCCAAGTGGCTCCTCAGATTTTCTGTTGCTTAAAGTATTTTTATCACCAAAAATATTGCAAAATTATGTGTAAAATGATTTACTAATGTAAAAAAATGCAATATATCAAATATTTATCATTTATATGGCTTTATTTACTGAACACGTTAAGAAATCTGAACTTGAGTGCTACAAAAATAAATTATAAAGAAGGCTTTAAAAAAAAGACTGACCCATCCAGGACTCACCAGTGTTAAAAATATATATATATATATTTTCACCTTGCACAATTTACACTCTGCCTTTGAGCTGCTTACAACATTGAAATGGGTCCAAAATTTGCTACGTTTCATTTTCTCACTCTCTCTCTTTCTCACTGGCTCGCTTTTTCCCTCCTTTTACTTCTCTTGTCTCCCTCCGCGTGCATTCGCTCACTGCTGTGTGTCTGACCCTCCCTGTTCTCCGACCCTACTGCTCTGTGTGTGGACAGTTGCTGTTACACATGTTGACCAATCACCTGTGGCTTTCACCAAAACAAGCAGGGAGGAAAAAAAGAAAAACGGCTTGCAATGACGAGCCGGCTCCTGTCGTTCACTTCAACGAGCCGGCTCTTAGAGTGTGTCGTTTCGCGACCGACACATCACTATGTTGTAGATCCTGATGACTGTGGGCAGGAAGGATCTCATGTAGCAGTCTGTGTTGCAGTAAAACTGAAGAAGCCTCTGACTGAAGACACTCAGTTGTTGCAGGATAGTCCCAGGAAGAGGATGTTCAGGGTTGTTCAAAAATAATAAGACATGGTCAGCTTTACATTCAGATATTGTTAACCAGGTAGTTTGCCTTAACTGGCTAAAAGATAATTAGGTTAAAAGAGTCATCTGTAAATTTCATGGTGAAATTCAAAGCAAAAGCTCCATGCATCAAAAGCTCCATGTATTTCCTTAAAAAAAGAGCAACAGCTTAAGGTTTTGTCCTATATTTACTCCGAAAATGCTACTTTTTTGGTCATATTTAGGAATGTTTATTGATTGTGATTAATTGTGATTAATTCACAGCTACCATCCATCCATCCATCCATTTTCTACCGCTTATCCGGGGTCGGGTGGTGGGGGCAGCAGCTTCAGCAGAGAGACCCAGACTTCCCTATCCTCAGCCACCATGTCCAGCTCCTCAAACAGTCCCTCCATCGTGTCCTTGTCAGGATGTTAGGTGTTTGAGTTTTGGTTAGTTCTTTTTCTTATTTAGTTTTCTTTTCATGTTAGTTTATTCCTTGTTTTTGTTAATTTCTGGCACTTCCTTATTTCCATATTTCTTCTTGCTCTCAGATATTTTCACCTTTTTGTTTCTGTGTCCACCTTTTCATTTGTGTTTCCCTAGTTAAGTAATCTTTGTTAATTTATTTCTCCAGTTTTGGTTTCCTTAGATATATTATCTTAGTTACTTTCTAGTTTATTCTTCTTAGAATTTAGGATTGTTTTCTGTTTCTTCTGTCTACTCATTTCTGTTTCCCTTGCCATTCTGCATTCCTTCCCAGCTTCTGATCGTCTTCACCTGCTCTCTCCCTCTAGCCTGCAACTGCTTCTCTTAATTAGTTCTCAGCCTTTTCTCTGTCACTTCCCCACTGCCTCCTCAGTATAAATACAGCTTTCATTCAGTCAATACTCGCTGGTCCGTTTTTCTAACATTCCTGTGTTTGGTTCCTGTTTCCCGCCAAAAAATCCACTCTGCTGCCTTTGGGTCCTCACTTCCCACCAAACATGACAGTTCTGGGTCTTCCTCTGGGTCTCCCCCCTGGTGGTATGTGCCCTGAACACCTCACCAGGGAGGTGTCCTGACCAGATGCCTGCGCCACTCCAACTGGCTCCTCTCAATGTGGAGGAGCAGCAGCTCTAGTCTGAGCCCCTCCTGGATGACTGAGCTTCTCCCCTTATCTCTAAGGGAGAGCCCAGACACCCTGAGGAGGAAACTCGTTTCAGCCACTTGTATCCGTGATCTTGTTCTTTTGGTCACTACCCAAAGCTAGTGACCATAGATGAGAGTAAGAACATACAGTAGATTGACGAGTAAATCGAGAGCTTCGCCTTCCGGCTTAGCTCTCTCTTTACGACGACAGAACTGTACAGTACCCGCATTCTGCCCTGCATTAGCCTACTAGCTAGCAGCTCATTATTGTGTTGTCTCAATTCTCCGCCTGCCGTACATTTTGTGGCGTTACGGTGTTGTTGTTGTCCATGCAACAGTGAATATTGATGTAGTGGAACTTGTTAAAATTGAAAACAAAGCCCGTTTGACAATCTCTGTCTCAGAATAAATTTAAAACTCTATGCTAGTTGTTTTATTAGGTTATATCCGATCATTTCCACCCGATTCCGATCATTTCAAAATCACGTGATCGGACCCAATTTCTGATCACCTGATCGGATTGGGACATCCCTAGTTTACATTATTCTGATTACTGGACCAATTCCCAGCCAAACACGCCACAGAAAAGGAAAGCAGATTCGATATTGCACCAGTCTGAGGTCAAAATCATCTAGAAGTGCCAATGAAACTCAACAAGCTATGATGTTAAAGTGGGTTGTTTGTTCCAAAGTGACAAATTAGCATCAGTATATTTCGTCTTTAAACACACTATAACACCAGCCAATGGTGGGTCCAGAAGCACTGTCAAGTCTCTATAAATTTAATGAAGTCACAGAGGATAAGCATTAGTTTATGACCCAACAAAAGAGGCAAATTTAAGAGGCTTGAAGCTAAAGACATAAACTGATCAGCTTAGTAAGAAAATGCCACTGCTGTCTGTTAGTGGTTTTCTTGATCTTACTCCTGTGACATCACCTTGAACCACAACCATGCAATATTTGGACGCTCCTCAGAATCATGTTAGCCACTCTATGTTCAGACGGCAATGCATCTTAGGATGCTGTTGGGAAAGAAACTCAGCTTACTGACTTAGAAGTCTGCTACCCAACCATGTTTTAAGTAGTGGCTCAATAACATGCTGTCTGTTCTACAAATAGAAAAAACTTTGATTGAATAAACATGGCGGTCAATACAATTTGGAAGGATGTGGGGGCCTTTTAGGGCCACTGCAGCATCGATCCACACTCACTATTCTAAACAATCTTTCTTGTTTTTTTAATTTCTTCTTTTTTCTCTTTTTTTAAAGTTTTCAGTGTGGGGTAATCAGTATGTTTGTTCTGTTTTTATTTGTGCTTGCCTGTTTTTGTATTAAAGCCACACTATGTAGTTTTTCAACTTTCATAATATATTTCCAAGACCCTTGTGATGGTACATGCCATAGCCTGACGGGGTCTGTATCGCTTTTACTGGCACTACGTAACTTCGGGTTGCGGGTAGTAACCTGTGCACAAAAAGAACTACAAAATTTGAGTGCTGCTTTACGACATACCTCACTTCAGCCCCCCTGTCCACTGTCAAATAAAGGCCCCTGTGGCCACAAAACCTTTTTAAAAAAAAGAAGCATTAGCCAATTAGCTGCTATAATGACGCTGGCTTGTAAACGTGAGCTACACAATCTTTTGGCCTTTGAAGAAAAAAAAACCATGAAATTGTATTCATATGTATGTAAAGAAATTAGACCGTATCAAGTTATAACGTGATAGTTTCACATTTTTAAAATAAACTATCACGTTATAACGTGATACGGTCTAATTTCTTTATTATATGACTGACAGCTCTACGCCCCCGTACATATATGCTGAAATATAGAAAATGTACCTGGGATGAAGACATTTGATACGCAACGAAGGCTGACCAAGACATGAAAATCTGTAACGTTAGAGGGTATCGCTTGTCAATGCACATAAATCCCCTGGTGTAACCGTAACAGATTTTACAACAGTAGTAGAAAACAATATATTTTTCCCAACTGTAGGGGGACCCTGAGAGCAAAACTTACATAGTGTCGCTTTAAAATTGTGAAACAATATGGAATGAGAAGGTGAACACTCCCAGTGCCCCTTTATATTAACTCTGACACCAGCTGGCTTTAGCACTACATTAGAGTCATTTGTTTTTTATTCATTTTTCACTAGGAATATTTATAAGAGGTAATACACTTTTGAAGCATTGGGAAATGCACAACAAAATGTTGACCAATCACTATTATGATCAAGACTGTTGTAAAATACATTTTCATGACATTAGCTTGAACTAAATAATCTTGTAATTCTACTGACTGTGTTCCTGTAAATGTACAAAATGCAACAATTATATAAATTGTTATTTTACACAGAGTCATGTAGGTTTGGTACTTGTCTCTCTTAATTATAAAAACCTTCATTTAAAAACTGCATTTTGTGTTGACTTGTGTTGTCTTTGACTAATATTTTAATTTGTTTGATGATATGAAACATTCAAGTGTTCATGCAAAAAACTAAGAGTTCAGGAAGGCGGCAAACACATTTTCACACCACTGTATTTGGGTAAATTAATAATGTTAGCTTAGAAAGTGTTATCCAGTGTAGAGTATTTGTTTCTAAACCTCCATGCTGCTAAAAAAAATATGTGGAATCCAAGCAGAGTTAGTGGTCTGTATTATTAATCTCAGACATAATCAGTTACTGGTCCCCAAAGCAATCCACTGCCAGTAACATTTTATGTATTTTTAAAAACTACCCCATGAAGACACTGAAGGTAAAATCAGTGTTCTTTTTTCATTTACAATGCAGAATTTCCATCATCACTGTTTTCCTGGAAAAGAAAAAATGAAGGACCTCTGGAGAGATGTAACTCTTAATAACAAATTCTTGGATGTCAATTTGTTTGCTGATGAAGCTTTTTTAGATCATTTGCTGCATTTAGTGAACAATCAGCAGTACATTCAGCCAACTCAACATTTCAAGCCAAACGTTTTTCTTAAAGCAGACAGGTTTCTGAGGTCCAAAACAAGATGAAAATAAAAGATAATTAAAAACATTTAAGCACTTGTAACAGGAGGTTGTTTTTTTTATCAACAGTGTTTGTGTGCATCAGATTTTCTCAGCTTGTTTTCTTTGACTGAAACAGTTTTTATAGTAATACATAATAAAGTGAATAAAGCTTCACTTTTTGTAAACACTGTCCTGTTTCTCAGACGTTGGCCTAGTCACTGTTATTATTGATCTATGTTCAAAATCGATGTCTTCTCTTTGAAACATAAAACAATATCAAAAAGAGCAGAAAAAATATGAAAGAATTATTTTCCTCCCCTTCCTTTCATGCAGCATCGTTTCATGCTTGATGCATGTCTCTGCAGAGGGTTTCATTTATTTCACTATAGGTGAGTTTTAACACATAGCGAGGTGATAAAGTTTTATGGCTGATTGGAACTGTTAGTCATGAAGGTGAGGCAGCACTCATGTGAAACATATAACTGGAGATGGTCTCTTTTCTCTCACTCGCACTTTATTGTGACCCCCCACCCCACCCACCACCACTCCAACCGCCAAGGCCACACAAATGACTGTACATGAAGAAGTTTAGGATGAAGAGCATGTTCTTCATATGTTCCTCAGGTAAAGGATTTGCAGCAACTGTGCAACCTTGTCGTTGTTATCTCCTTTTATTTTGACCCAATCACAGAGGTCAAATGTCTATTTCCTTTGCCTGCATCTGGACAGAGTAACCTTATTTGATCTTTTGTTGTGTTTCCTGACAAGCGTCTGACTTACTATTGTTGCCCTTTAATTGTTTGTCCACCAAGGAACATCTTGTTTACTTTATAGCTACTTTCAGCAGGATAATACTTGATGTCATTAAACTCAGATAAACCTCAAACTGGTTTCTTTAACATCATAATTTGTTTTTTTCTTTACACAAATATAACCGCTGTGTTTAATAAAAGGCTCCGTGCGGAACAGAGGACCGGTGTGTAAAGTTTTCGTGGGGGTGATGTTTAAACTTACTGCAGCATTTATGAGTTCTCCCAATCAAAGGACTGTTATGTGATGCAAGTAGCTCCACCCTAACAGTATCGAATCATTGTCCTGTGTACCTACACCTGAAGGGGGACCATTAATGAAACGGTACGGGCCTGTTGTATGGGCCTCTTTTACTATGGAAACAGACAAAAAGGCAGACCGGACCGGACCGCTAGGTGGAAACGAGGCATAATTGACTTTTTAGGCAGACCTGTGAGGACGCTGTTTCAGTAATTAATCCGACTAAAGATTCAAGGATTCAAGGAACTTTTATTGTCATACCATCTCACGTTACATGTGATGGTATGAAATTAGGACTCAGGTCCGGAATTAAACGCCATTTAAATTAAATTAGTAGGAAAAAAAATATTTAAATACATGTAATAAATAAATAAAAATAAATGTGCTCTACAGGACACAGCTGGAGTTTAGCAGTCTAACAGCTGCAGGGAAGAAGCTGTTATTGAGCCTGGTGGTCTTGCTCTGTATGCTCCTCAGCCGCCTGCCTGAGGGCAGGGGCTGAAACAGGCTATTAGCCGGATGGGTGGAGTCCTTCAGGATGCGGAGGGCCCGTCCCCTGCATCGGGACGTGTAGAGGTCCGAGGTGGTGGGAAGCGTGCTCCCTACAGTCATTTGTGCAGCTTTCACCACCCGCTGCAGAGCCTTCCTCTCAGCAGCAGTACAGCTGCCGTGCCACACGGTGATGCAGGTGCAGATGTCGCTCTCCACTGCACAGTGATAGAAACTCCTCAGGACGGAGCTTCCAAGTCCAGCTCTCCGAAGCTTCCTCAGGAAGTAGAGACGCTGGTGGGCCTTCTTGACCAGACGTGAAAGTGTTGGCATTCCAGGTGAGGTCGTGGGATATGTGCACACCCAGGTACCTGAAGCTGGAGACCACTTCCACAGCTGCTCCTCCGATGTACAGGGGAAGGAGAGGACGCTTGTCCCTTCTGAAATCCACCACCATCTCCTTGGTCTTCTTCACATTGATGCAGAGGTGGTTTTCTCTGCACCACTGCACCAGGTTTTCCACCTCCTCTCTGTATTTGCACTCATCGTTGTTGGTGATGCGTCCCACTACTGCTGTGTCATCCGCAAACGTAACTATATGACAGCTTGGGTGTCTCGCTGCGCAGTCAAAAGTCAGCAGAGTGAACAGAAGGGGGCTCAACACGCAGCCCTGTGGTGAGCCTGTCCTGAGGCTGATGGAGGAGGAGATGGTGTTGTGGATCTTAACAGTCTGAGGTCTATTGGTCAGGAAGTCCAGGACCCAGTTCCCCAGCGTGGGACTCAGTCTGAGGGAGGAGAGCTTCTGCACCAGCGTCTGTGGGATGATGGTGTTGAAGGCTGAGGAGAAATCCAGAAAGAGCAGACGGACATAGGAGTTTCTGCTCTCCAGATGGGTCAGGGCTGTGTGGACAACCGATGAAATGGCGTCGTCAGTGCAGCGATTTTTCCTGTAGGCATACTGGTGGGGGTCCACAGTAATATCGATGGCGTCTTTGATGTGGGTCATGACCAACCTCTCAAAGCACTTCATGTCTACCGGGGTTAAAGCTATGGGCCGATAGTCATTCAGGCTTGTCACTGTGGAGCACTCGGGGACGGGGACAATCGTGGCAGTCTTTAAGCAGGTGGGGACAGATGACAGTGACAGTGAGGTGTTGCTTAAAAAAATTTTAATTTGGAGGAGTAGATTCTATCAATGCAGATGTTTCATTATTTACGTCTAGCCAGGTTTCTGATTAAAAACGGCCGTGTATATTGTGTTCAGTGATGAATTCATTGATCAGAAATGACTTTTCTGAGAAAGACCTAATATTTAATAATGCTAATTTAAGTGGTATGATGATGGGTAGCTGAAACTTCTGACAGGTGATCAATTTGAGATTTGGTTTAATATGACAGCGTTTGGCTTTAGTTTTTTTTTCCTGCTGCTTATAAGCACTAGAATGCTACTTTCAGGAAGGCTGGGCAACTTCTGGGAAACAATGGGAGTGTAATTACTGTCCGGTGCCCTTCTATATCAAATGTTTTTTATTGACAGTTGGGCATGGGCAGAGTAGATCCAGTGTTAGTCCCAGAGGCTTGATGTAGTCCAACTTTTGGTGTTAGTTGTGATAGAATTTGTGCTTTCAGTCTAGTCTGAGAAATCTCTAAACGGAGCGTCGGAAGTGTTTGTTCTCTGTCAATCTCTGAGGGTCATGCATCTGTCTGTGCTGGTGATGTGATCTTCACTTGGTGTGTCGACGAGCTGTGCTTCGAGGTCAGCTCTCGGGTGCTTTATCAAGTGTTTATTCAGATAACAGAAAATATTTGAGGTCAACAGTCTCACACCAGCTCTGTTGAGATAAAGTTAGTTTTCCTTGAACAGGTGCTTGGCACAGCCAAATATTTAAAAGTTTTTAGTAAATGGGATTGATTTTTCAACAGATTGTTTCTTCAACCATTTATTGAGCATGTGAAGTCTACTGTACCTCTCATCATTTCCTTCAGGGACTGGTCCGTTGATAAAGATGTTTATGTAAAGTCCTTCAAGTCTCTGTAGCAGATCAGAGAAGTCTCTTTTCAGAATCTCTGACTGTTTCTTGGCTACATAAGTTGCACCTGCGTGGATAACAAGCTCAAGTTTAGGGTGTTGATCTAAGATTGTCTGGATTTTTTTCAGATATTTCACTCACTGTATTCTTGAGGCAGCTGAAAACGCTAGTGCTCTGGCTACAAAAATCTTGATCATCTTTCGGGGAACTGAGGGCTGCGTCGTCTTTCGGGGAGGGTTACGAATCTGTTTCTCAGCGGTATTCCAGGGGGAGTGATATATCTTGTTTTGGGTTGCAATTTCTTTTGTTTCTTCTTCCTCGAAACAGAAAAAGCAGAGGTAGATTCAGTGCGCTTTAAAGCCGGCCGGTGTTCTTCAGACTGTGAATGGGGTGTTTTACCCGTTAGTCACCTTTTTGCTGAGGGAGTGAATACTTTTGAGTTGTGGTGGAACAGGAGACTTACATCATGGATGCACAACGGATAAATGTGCAGTACTTGTGTGATGCTATCATGTCAGCATGGGCCAGAATCTCTGAGGAATGTTTCTAATACCTTGTTGAATCTATACCATGAAGATTTAAGGCTTTTCTGAAGGTAGAAGGAAGTCCAAACCAGTATTAGCAAGCTGTATCTCATAAAGTAATCAATGAATTTAGAAATACGTGCAGATGAAGATCACCTCATAAGTTGCAAAGCCTATCTTTGGGCTCATTGATCAGAATTAAGCTCATAACTTCCTAGAACCAGCAATATTTACAGTAAACCACCCTCTGGACTCTACTTTCTGCATCTTCTCAGTGCTGGTATCAAGCCTGGAAGGGCATCCAACATAAAACACTGAGCCCAGACAAATATGCAGACCACCAAAATGAGTTCCATACCAGAACCGACGAGGCCTGGGTTAACAAAGATCGCCTCCAATGCTGTGGGCTTACATGGGGCTGAAGGAAATTGGACAATTGTGAGACAACAAGGAATGAAGGTAATTATTTCAGAAGCCTGCAAAAGAAGAGGAAAAGCAGGAGTGTATAGGTTAGAGTAGGGACTGTGACTATAAGGACATTGACAGGTAAAGACAGAGAGCAGGCAGGCATGATGGAGAGAAGGAATGTAGATATTCCACGTGTACAGGAGACCAGATAGAAAAGAAGTAAGGCCGGGTGGCTCTGAAGTGGTTTTAGCCAGTTCCACCATGGCACCAGATGATAAGAGGAACGGAGTAGGGATAATCTTGAAGGAACAGTTTGTGTAAAAGGTCTGGAATGTGACTAGAGTTGAGACAGGATCAATATCTTGAAGCTAGGAGTTGAGAGGGTGTTCTTGATTGTTGTCAGTGTATTTCCACCACAAGTTGGATGTCAGTGTGAAGAAAAAGAGGATTTCTGGAGCAAAGTAGACGAGATGGAAGAAGGTATCTCCAGAGGGGAGTAAGTTGTGATAGGAACAGGGTAAAGCACAAAGCAGCATAGGATTTGAATGTGTAGGATGAAGGAGGAAACAAAGAAGAGGACGAGCACACAGATCGTCTCCAGATCTTTCAGGTTTCAGGGCTGTCACTGGGCAGCACAAAGTTTCAGTTCCCAAAATCACACAATACATAGATCAATTTATCCTGTCCTTAACATGATGCAGACGTCCTATCCTCTTTGCAGAAAAGCAGCCCCAAAGTAAAGAGTGAAGGCAGGGCTAAAGACTAGATGGTGGAAGCTGAAGATAAGAGTGTGACAGAAAGTTCAAGGAAGAGTTAAGGGAGTTTCATTGGTATAGTGACTTGCTACCAGAGGACTGGAAAAGAACAGCTGCGGTGGTGAGGGGAACTGGTAGGATTGAGTGTCGTATAACCAGAGGAGAGAAAACAAGGACAGTTAGTGGTGGAATGAGGAAGAGAAGGATATCATTCACAGAAAAACATAGTTTAACTTTGATTATTTTAAACAACCAATATTTTCTTTACTTTTAATTCTTGCAGCAAAAGGCAGAACCTCTCACACCAGTGGTGTTCTGTTGCAAAATGTTGGAGCACATAATGAGGGGAGGAGCCAGGTAAATGCGGAAGTGTGCTTATCCAGTGAGACAGACAACCTGATGGTCCAATCGTTGGTTTCAGGCCGACCCATTTTATTGGCTGAGGTTTTTAGACAAATGCGATAGAACTACTTCATTTTAAAAAAAAGAATTTTTATCTCCACAACATATTTATATCAATACTATGTTAGAATGTTGTGTGGAGGCATGAAAAAAAGTTTGAATAGGGGTTTAGTATTAGTTTCAGTTTTTTCCACCTTCCTCCGTTTCAAGGGGGAGCAGTTCAGGTGTGGGAGAGATTGAGAGACAGTTCCATGTGTTGTGGTTCTGTGTATGCTGTCATGCTGATTGGATAAAATTAAGTTAAAAGAAGTGTAGCCTGCCTTTCCATGCAACCTGAGAGACTTTAGAGCTATCAAGCAACACGTAAGGGCTTCAGCAGCAAGTTGGTCCAGATGACATACCTGTAGAGGTATGGAAAGTAGAGTCCAGAGATGATTTGACCAGCTTGTTTAGCACAATGAGAAGATGTCAGATGAATCGAGGAAAAGCGTACCTGTACTGATTTTCAAGAAAAGGGGGATGTACAGATTTGTTGTAATTACAGAGAGAGGAAGTCAGGGATGGCAGAAGATATGTGATGATAGTACAGGACATGTATGAAGAGAGTGAGACAGTAGTGAGGATTGCAATCAGAGTCACTGGTGGGTTCAGGGGAGATGTTGGCTTACATCAGGTATCAGCTCTGACTTCCTTCATGTTTGAAGTGGTGATGGATAGTGTTCGGATCATAGATAAGATCAGACAGGAAGTTCTGTGGATGATGACCATGATGTTTCCAGATTACATTGTAATCTGTGGTGCAAGTAGAGAGCAGATGGAGGAAAATTTAGAGAGATGGAGGTTTTGCCTTTGGCAGAGAAGGAATGAAGGTTAGCAGAAGTAACAAAAGTGTCTGGGGTCAAGCATGGAAAACAATGAACAACGTAAAGAAAGGCAAAGAAGAGAGCACAGGGAGGTGGGATGGATGGGGACGAGTATCATAAGTGATGTGTGACAAAAGGATAGTTCCCAAATTGAAAGGTAAAGACTATCTGACCGTAGTTAAAACTGCCATGATATATGGTTTAGAGACAGTGGCACTGTCTAAAGACAGAAGGCTTTATTGCAGGTGGGTGAGCTTGAGGGGGTTCTGACATGTCCTAAGAAGAGCTAGTGAATATACTACAATAAGAGGACGATGGAGCTGGAGCAGCCAGGCTGGGGGAAAAGAGAAAGACCCCTAGAATACAGAAGATCCATGGCTGTATTGAAGGAAGACATGTACATAGTTGGTGTAAGAGCTGAAGGAGCAAAGGATAGGATGATATGGAAGCAGGTGATCTACTGTGGCACCCCTGAAGGGAGCAGTCGGAAGAAACACAGAAACATGAACAGGAAGAAAAAACATTTACAGAGTTAAAAACAGAAAGACAAAGCAATGTCATAATGTTTTGCACCAAACATATCTTTCAGCAAGCCAGTTTACATAACAATGCTTATACAGTATATATACTCTTCTCAGCCAGACCGTCAACTAGCTTATCCATGCATGGCATGCCATCAGTCAGATTCCCATCTCTGAGGAAGTCTCCCCTGATTGTTATCCAGACTTCTTTTGAAACATCAAACCTGTCCACTGAAGTTGTTTGCTGCTCCTAGCTGTTTGTATGTGGGATGGGTCTCAGAGATTATTGAACCCCTGCAGCCATCACACAGCAGGAGGACACACAGATGCCTCTTCCATAGTAAGAGTGGAGTTGTGTGAGTTAATGCAAACTACAAAGAAGAAGCTGCAGCCTCATTGATTGTTTCTCAAACTATCAGTTATCTGAATATGCTGATGTGACTGGTAAGCATGTAATGGTAACAAGGTATATGCAAGTAATACAGTGAAGTACAGATGATGGAGAGATTTTTTCATCTCTTTTCAAGTTGTTAAAAATCAACAGAGCAAAACAGCAGCAGTCTGCTCGGTCCCATATTCACTTCTTCAGGTATTTACGGGTTCCAAGCTGTCTTTAGAACCAAAGCAGTTACCTCTTTGACAGTCAAAGCATTCACAAAGGCAAGAGATCAGTCCTTGGTAAGGGCTTGGTAGAATGTAGTCCTGCTAAAGTCATTTCAGAGTGATATGTAATAATATTTTTGGTCTCACAGTAGGCGACTCCAAATGGGCAGAAGAATGACAGTTTGTGGGGTAAATTTCCATATTAAAGAGAAGCAGAGAAATACACTTTGGGATTTTTCAGCGTTTACAGATTTACCTCCAACTGAGACACTGAATAAATTCAGACCTAACAGAAATCTACTCCAAATGCCAAAGAGAGATACTAAGTTCTAAGCACTGTGTTTGGTTATGAATAGACATGCAAACCTCTCAAGGAACATTTTTGGACTAACCGTACTCCAGTCTTCATTAAAATCAGCAGATAAAACACGCGTAACATCTTTAGAAATTGAGAGAAAAACTGCTTTTGGACCATATGAAGTGTTATAATGTTTTGTCTCTTTCTAAGCTATTACGAACATTGTTTTCAATCAGAGAGAAAAGTAGTTTTTACTAGATACCCCTCTCCCATTCCTGAGCCCTATATTACCAATATTCCACAAGCTTTTCAATGAAAGTCCTTAGGGTTAGGACAAAGCTCCAACACTTTTGAATAGTACCAGCTACTGTGTCTATACATAGACACAGTAGCTGGTATAGCATATTTTTTGACACACATTTTACACAGCTGGGGTGAGTTGCCTTTTACAGTTAAAATTTTGCATGCTTACAATAAGAGGTCACACCCCGGAAGAAAGAGCAGAAGCATAGCTGAGCATATGATCCACCAAGAAGATGAGCTCTTTCTACACTTGTTTGTCTCTACCTTCAGAAAATGGTTTCAGGATAAGCTCACAAACACAGCCACATCCCAGGTCTACAGAACCCACTCCTTGATGGGGCCATGTACTGTGACCATGTGTGCATACATTATTATGTAAGGAGGAGGGACCCACCAAGTAAAAGCAGTAGAACTAATTATAATGTGCTGCTCAAGCAGATATCAACTTCATACGTCTTTGCCAACTTGTGACTACCTTCCATTGCAGTTCAGTAGTATAACTACATAGGGTGAACTGTAATTCCCTGTCCTGTGTCAGTTGTTACATGCACCACACACCAAGACATACAGAACATGCGTAGATGCCAGCTTAAAAGTGTTTTCTAGAAGGGGCTTCTGCATGAGCAAGATCAGAACTCCTTAAAATCAGGTCTTTGGCATTGTCTTTCTGATTCGAACCTGTTAAAAAGGCCAACTTCACAGCAGAAATAAACATATTTACACCCTGGTTCAAAAAACCATTTTAGGTTTAATAGGTCAGGTCTGAGGGGGGTGAATGGTTTTCTAACTCATCCGTTGAGACACAATTTAATCTTGAAATTATGAATAATTAGGGGCGTGTCCTTTTGATTGACAGGTCTCAGATGAGCCGTCAGCGCTAAGGCTGGTGGCTAACGGTGGCTAACGGTGGCTAACGGTGGCTAGCAGCTTACCCCCCCTGCTTGCTCCGGGGAAGGCCTTCAGCCTGGGACTCACGTTAAGACTTTGGCCATTTACTTTCTCTGATCTTGAACATCAGTTCTATCCGCAAACTTTATTAGTGTTTAGATATAAATCGTGCACTTATTGGACAAATATGGCTTGCTGTGGTACTGATTGCACTAACAGACCATCTAAGAAGTCTCTGCTCCATTTTTTTCGGTAAGTAAAATGATATTTCTGTACATCATTTTGTAGATGAAGCTCCTGCAGCTGAGCACCTTAATTAGCAAAGTAGCTAGTTAACCACGCTGGGAAACTACAAACTGAACTGGTTAAGATGTTGTGCATTTAAAATAAGGTTGCTTAGTCGAACATGGGTTAAAATGATCACATTTTTAATTTACTTTACATGTTGATTTATTCAAACTTCACATAGTTTTAGTAAAAGCTATGGACAAATGGGGCTTTATGATTTTATTTGACAAAATTATTGAATTGTACTCATTTCACCGTATTTATTGAGCTTTGACAGCAAAGGCATTGTTTATGACTTTATATTGTTGTCATCTGGGGTATCTGTGGGCTTTCAGTAATGTATGTTTTTCAGTGACATGTGCTCGAGGCGTGGGCGTGTCCTACTAGAGCGAGACGTCGTCCAGTTTGACTCACTGAAATCTTGGGCCGCACAGTGTGTCACCTCTATAGAGCTCGCACAGTGTGACATGACGCAGTCCTTTGTGGAGACCAAAAAACACACACTGTGAACCAGGCTTTAAACAAGCCGTTCATGCTGGAAAACCCCACAACATGGTTCAATTAAAACTATTCTGCAAAGAAGAGCGTGCCAAAAAAGGCCTCCACAGCTACATTAAAGACTCTCGCCAGTTATTGCAAACACTTGACAGTTGTTTCCAGCAAGGATGATGTAACTAGTAGGTTTAAAGACATTTTCACAGAAGGCCAGGTTATTCTGAAAAGCTTTTTCCCTTAGCAGGTGTAACAAAAAAGCAAAAACAGAAGAAACAGGTAAACCCATGATATCTGAGAGTTTCCTCCAAGAATAAGAACAGGCTGTACTCAGGAAATATTCTAAAAACTCCTATGGCAAATAGTTTTCCATAAAGCATTTTTATGAACTGTTATATTAGATTTAAAAAACCAAAAAACAGTATTGATTAACTTGAGGTATTTTTATGACAGTCAAAATGTTTTAAGCTATGACAATGACAAAATCTCCCAAAAAGTACTTCAACAGAACTCCACTGGAAATATTATTTCTCTCATAAAGCCATTATCGTTCTCTTTCTCCCATGTGTGGTTGAATAAATATTGGCTCACATAAAATATTTGCTGTTTACATGTTTGCTCTGGGTGATTTAGAAGGCACATCAGCTTTCTGTGCTCTTAAAGTTCAATTATCGAGTTGTCGCACATTTAACTCAAACCTCTGTATTTGTGCATGTAAGTGTTGTATGTAAAACATCTGTTTAGGATTTGCATTCAAATGCTTTTTCCTCTAACAGGTGTTTGTGGTTTAATTTGGCTATTTTCTTGCTTTTGAAGAGAGTTTATGTACGTATGCTGAGGTTCATGTTGAAGCTTTTTTGTGGACATATGTTTAAAGTCTGCATTATGGAAGAGGCATTTGTCATTTTGTGCATGTAGAAACATGATCTGATTTCTTTTTTTTTTCATGTATAAATTTCACCGCAGTTCACACTAAATGAACATTCTTTTTTGTCATGCACAAAGATTTTATAAATATCTTTAAATTCCATTCAAAAGTATTTATATCACTTTAATGTTACATCACAACCACAACTTTTACTGTATTTTATTGGAGTTTTTGTGATTGACCAACAAAAAGTACAGCATTACTGTAAAGTGAAAGGAAAATACATTGTTTTCAAAATTTTCAAACTTTAAAAATTCGTCTGGCTTGCATGTGTATGCTCTTTTACTCAGATACTCTTAGATAAGATCAAGTGCAACTAGCCACCTTCAAATGTCAACTGATTGGTAAATAGAGTCTACCTATGTGCAAGTAAATCTCAGAATAAACACAGCTGTTCTATGAACGGCTTAGAGGTTTGTTAGAGAACATCATTGCACAAACAGCAGTGTGACGAGCAAGAAACACAGCACATATATAAGAGACAAGGTTGTGAAGAAGTATCAAAAGGCCCATGGATCCACAGCTGAGCTAGGAGATTCTCCTGAGAGAACAACTGTAAATTCCATTTGCATTTAATTCGAAAATACTTTATTTGTCCCAAAGGAAAATTAAATGTCATAACTCATATCATTCAAGTATCTTTAAAGAGTTGTTTTTAACAGTGATGCTGTGGTCAGGAAGGATCTCCAGTGGCGGTCAGTCTTGCAACAAATCTAAAATAATCACCGAAGAGACTGTTGAAGCTTTCTTTTCAACTTCTCTGGGATTTGTGGTAATAGTTCAGGTATTATTTGAACATTTGAGGTTCTAATCAACTGTTACTGGTTGTAAAAACAAATAAAAAACCCCACTGTAACATTTGCACTCCACAGATCTGACCGTTGTGGAAGAATCCTGAAAAGCAAGCCGTTGTTCAGAGAAGCCTTAAGAAGGCTTGTTTTCCACAAGCAATGCATGGGACACAGCAAACACTGAGAAGAATGTGATTTAGTCAGATAAAACCAAAACCGCATTCAATTTCCACTGCATGAAAGATGGTGGAAATTTGAAAACTGTTCAGGGTTCAAATACAGATGGATGAAGGTAAACAGAGAAAGACCTGAAGTGGGGTCAAGGTTCACAGTAGCAGATTTTGTTAATCCAGATGCTGGGTTTCAGATGTTGGGACAGAGGTTTGGTTGTTTTAAGAAAAGGATTGGGTCAAAGACTCTGTTTGCTGGAGTAGAAAAAATATTGATAAGTGTTTCCTCATTCTTCACAGGCCTTCATTTTTAATTTTACAACAGAGAACCAGTTTAGCATTTAGCTTTGAAATAGTTATCTTCACCCCTTTTCTAAGTGTGGACAACAAATACTATTCACACTTTGAGAATTGCTATAAAGTCATTATAGACAGACAATAAATTAAACAGTATGATATGTTTTCATTTTCGGATGATTTCATACTGCTGCAAGCTAGCACAGCTGTTAGCTCTATTACCTTGAATCAAGAAGGCTAGGCTTGATTCCTGGCTATGGTCTTACTTTGTGCAAGTCTCACTGGGTACTCTGGCTTTCCTCCCACCATCCAGAAACAAGGATTATCGTACTAAGTTGCCATAAGGTTTAGAGTGTGATGACTAGTTCTCTGTGTTGGCCTTTGGCAAGGCATATTGTAGAAAAGATATTTTTAATTACCTGATCAATTTTCAACCCAAATATTATTGGATTAATCCAGGTTATGTGTTTTTCCTTTCAAAGCATTCTTTGGTAATCCTCATATCAGCATGCAGGTCTAAACCCACAACCCAACACGATTGTGTTAAATCAACCAGAGGCTGGATCGGTTTGGGTTTGACACCAGATCAGGTTAGCAAAATAACACAAACTGAGTTGGTTTTCAACCCAGCAGTTTTTACAGAGTGCCATACTTCCTCCAGAGCGTAGTGTTTGATAGATGTGCATGTTTTTTTCACATACACAAAACTCATCTAGCGCATCTTTTGTTGTGTGTTGTTCTAGGATGTTATCTTTCCCACATTGCTGCTGGCTGTTTCTCTGTCAATCCTTTCATACTCAGCTACAACCTCTATTAACACGTCCATTTATACCACAGCACAGATGGAACTCATCATCTCCCCCCAACCCCCCCCCCACGATTTTGATGATAATTCCTTATTCAACTTCCATGTCTCTTCCCAATAGAATAATGGCAATAAACAATATGTTTTATTGATAATAATGCCTGCTGGTACTACTTTCTTTCAAGCAAAGCTATTTTTCCACATTTTATGTAACACCCATGTTCTAAGTGTAAATGTAATTATACAGATACAAGAAATGATGGCACTCTCAACAAAAAGAAATCAGTTTGGCTCTAGAATAAGAAAACAACTTCATTTGAGTCATTTGCATGCAGACATTTCTTCCTCAAACTTTCTACTTGACAGAAAGCAGAAAAGCTGCATTGAATGCCAAGTGCTTCTCCATGTTCATATTAGCACGCAACATATAGACGAGTACAGTACAGACACGTTCATACCACACATACATACTGATGGTTTTACCCCTCTGCTTGTCATTCACAAACGCTGATATTAATATTCATGCTCAAACATCCATCCCCTCTCAGATAATCACTTGAATTCACAAACATACATGCATTCACACATAAAGAGATGCACATTTCTCCAAAGGCACAATAATATCACATGCTATTCAAAGATGAGAGGAAAGGATTTTTCTTTATACACAAAATGCATGTATTTAAATGTTGCTGTGGTTAGTCTACAAGATTTTCAACACACCAAACATACATGCACATTGTGTGATGATTTGTATCCTCCTCCTCTCTGATGTTTATGAATAATACAATAATCTCAGAGGTACTTTTTACTTCACATAAATAAGAATTTTGATAGAAAATTGCATTATTAATAAGTAGCCTCTGCCAGGCATGTTCTGCTAAGCGGTGTGTGTCTGGAGGAAAGAAGGGCTAAAGGGCTCCTAAGTTAGACTCAGAGTTGGATAGCTGCTGTCTTATGTTACCCAGTATACTAGCAGATCTAAAAACATATCACGTGTCACTTATCATGGGACACTGGTTTGGATAGTTAATATGTTCTAAGGTGAAAGGTCAAGTATTTAATCCGCTGCTAGTCCATCATGACAGAGTATGTACTTTTGCCGTCACCTAATCATTGCAGTCAGTCTATGTTGTCGTTACACAATCTATTAGTGCCCCCAATTGGTCAATAGCTATTTGCTGAAAAAAATCATGAAATAAGTAAGCACTCCCTGCTCTTGGTGTCACTTCAAGCATTCAGCATGGTGAGGTGGGTGAATGTCCCACAGTGTTTACAAAGGTTCTGCATGGCACTGTATAAGAGTCAATAATGGTATCATCACCGCTGTGGCATATGAGCAGCATTTATGTAACTTCTATAGCAGCTGTGCATATATATATCTATATATATATAGATATATATATATGTATATATATATCTATATATATATAGATATATATATATGTATATATATATATATATATATATATATATATATATATTTTTTTTTTTTTTTTCACTCAAAATCTCATGATACATGGCCCCATTCATTCTTTCCTATTTTCAGTCGTCCTGGTCCCTTCGCAGAAAAATCACAATAGGTATGGTGTTCTTTGGATGCAGCTCAGCATTCTTTCTCCTCCAAATACGACAAGTAGATTTTTTACCAAAAAGTTCTATTTTGGTAACATCTGACATTCTCCCAGTCCTCTTCTGGATCATTTAAATGCTCTCTAGCAAACTTCAGATGGGCCTGGACATGCACTGGCTTAAGCAGGTGGACCCATCTGGCACTGCAGGATTTGAGTCCCTGGCAGCGTAGTGTGTTACTGATGGTGGCCTTCAGTTACTTTGGTCCCAGCTCTCTGCAGGTCATTCATTAGGACCCCCTTTGTGGTTCTGGGATTTTTGCTCACCGTTCTTGTGATCATTTTGACCCCACAGGGTGAGATTTTGCGTGGAGCCCCAGATCGAGGGAGATTATCAGTGGTCTAGTATGCCTTCCAGTTTTGTTTTGTTTTGTTTTTTTAAACGTGTCCTGTTTGGCAGTGTGGAGCTCAGAATTGGTGTCTGAGTACCAAGTAGAAGCCCAACAGATTTACTTTCACAAGCGGAGCAGTACAGCTTTTGCTATAGTACTCCACTTGATATATGTGTGAAAAATCTTAATTATGATTTGGTGGGGGTTTTTATTTCCTGATGTTATGGACACGGAGACGGAAAATTAGGGAGAAGAAAAAAGGAAGATGAAGAAGAGAGGTAGGAAACAAAAAGTCAAGAGAGAGGGTGAGTTGAAAATACAAGAGAGGAAGGGGAACAAAGAAAACACAGGAAGACATTAAAGTCTGCCTCCATACCATACCATATGACAAAACCAACCAAACATTGTGAACTAAGAATTACACAACCACATCACACAAAAATAGATATAAAAATACAACAACAATGTCACAGAAAAACTCATGGTACCGATTAATCAAGCTCTAGTAATGATAACCTCAGCCCAAGAATATATCCTTAAACACCAGAGACCCCACATCTATGTGTGTGTGTTAGCGTGCTGGTGCATATAAGGTTTCTCCATAAGAGTGTTCGATAGTTGATGTGAGCAGACATCAATCCGTCTCCCAGGAAACGATGCAGACATGAAGGAGATCGGAGCAAAGACGTCCAAAGGTCCGCCAGAGCCCCAGGCGGACCCGGGCGGGGCCGACCGCATCCCCGAAGAGAGGAGCAAAGGAGAACCCCAGGGGAACATCCAGCGGCCACTATGCAGGGGCCCGGGGGGCAGCAGTGACGAGCCCACGGGCCCTGCCGGCAACCGGCCGCGCCGGGGCGGGCCGGTCAACGGACCGGGGGAGCCGGGGCCCAGGGGCACCCCACCCCCCAGCAGGGACCCGACAAGGGACCGGCCGACGAGGGGCCCCCGGCACTGCAGGGCCACGCACCGCCTCCACCTCAGGCCAATCCCCACCGCCAACATCCCAGCGCCCCACCAATAGCCGCAGGGGACGGACAACATCCCCAGGCCGAGCTCAGCCAGCATCTGGACGCCAAGTTGTACCAGCTCCCGGGTCCTGATCCCGCGCAACGCAGGGCGCCGAGACCAGGCATCCAACCCGCCAATGAACCGGCCACGCACGGTGTGCACAGAACAGGTGATCAAACGAGCAGAGACGCCGGATCCGCATCCCGCCGAGCCACCGAGCAGGCACCACCCAACAATCCCAAAGGAAGATATCGGCCCAGCGCATCGGCCGACTGACACACCGGCCCCCCCAGGCCCGGCCAGGCACGCACCAGGTCTGAACCGGATTGACCACCGATGCACCGGCAGGCAGGGGCCCCCGTCACCGGCGGGGGGTGACGGAGGGGAAATAGGTCCCCCATTAAGTGTAAGGCCTGAGGTGCGCCAGGCGAGGGGGCAGACCAAGATCCAACCTGACAGGTAGACAAAGACATACAGACACAGTCATACGTTCCCTCCCTCTTAAACCCATACATTCTCACTGACTCACCAAGACACCCAAAAAAATGACACTGTACCCTCACTCACACACCCCATGCACACTTTATGCTCCCATGTCCAGGTACCGATGCCCCAGTAGAGCCACCAGCCCCCGGACCCGGGAGGGGGACCCCCTACCTTCTAGGACGGAGACAAGCAGACCGCCAAGGGCCCCACAGTGGCAAAGCAGCCCGACAGCCCAGGACCCCGACCAGACCGCCTGGAAGCCCCTCCTCGCACCCCAGTGATGTGCCCATGCCCCAAGACCCTATATGAGTGGTAAAGCGATGGAGCGGGTGGACAGAGGTGTTCGGGGATGGGGAGGGAAGGACTGGGAGACAAAATGTCTTCCCAGGGAGCCAGCTCCCCCCACTGACCCCAATAAGCACCGCTGTTCACCGGGATCCACCAGGGGAGGGAGGCCATGGCACGTTCGACCCGGGGCCCACGGCCACAGCACCACAAAGCCCCACGGACCCCAAGGCAGTCCCCCCAGCCCCATCCCAGAAGGGGAACTAACCCCACCCTGACATTCGCTCTACTCTCAAAAGACACTAGACACCCAGGTTGAGTTCGCCCAAGTACCCCCCCCCCCTGCCCCCCACCCCCCACCCCACCCCGCGCCCCCCTCCCGCACACCCCTCCCCCCCGTCCAAGTGCCCTTGTAGGGGGAGAGCACCTGTGGCTACACAGCAGCAGCCTCCCCGCCAGCAAAGGAGGCCCCCAGCGCCACCCGCACACCGGAGGCCCCAGTAGCCCGAACCACGTCGACGTACCTGCCCAGACCAGGAGCAAACCGATGAGCCGGGCGGCCGACCCACCAGGCCGACATCCACCAGCCTCACTCTTTGTGGAGCAACCACTGTTGCTCAACGGCCCGGCAGGAGACCAAACCCAGCGCCCCACCCACCTGCCCTGCACGCCCACCACCCGGCCAGTCCACCCGCAAGTCCGACCGAACCCGGCCAAATGCCCAACCCCAGCGCCCCACACAAAGACCAAGACCCAGGAGCCAAGTCCAGTGCAAAAAAGGATTGATCCGGCCCAGAAACGCCACCCAGCTGCCGCGACCAGCAGCCAGGCACCCCAACCAGCAAACAAGGCGAGACACCATACAGGGACTGGCGATGACAATCGGCCCAGAGAAAAAGAGAGAGGCGGCTGCGCATGCCGGCCGCAGGCCGGCCACGACCCCCACAGCCAACAGAGACCCCACGCCGGCCGAGCCCCAGCCAGGACCACAGCTAGGGGGCGCGGCGCACCCGAGCCCCGAATCCCCAGGCCCACCCCAGACCCTACCCAGGCGCAGCACGGCCACCAGGCCAGTAACCCATGTCCGCCAGTGCAACCCCCCCAAGGCACCGCATGCAGCCATCAGGAGTCACCACCCAAAGCCCAACCCCAGGCCGGCCACGACGTCCAGCGCCCCATCCGCCCAGTGATCCCACCCCCCGGGGTCCCCCCCAGACGCCTCCAACCCCAAAACCCCCACATCAGCAACAGTGTCCCAAACGACAAAACCAAGTGCCCCCCACCCCCACTAGGTGATGGAGCCGATCAAAGGAGCCCAGAGAGATTGATCAGATATGGAGCCAGAGGCCGTCTCAAGACCAATATGGTCCAACAAGAGATTTCTATACTGATTAATATTAAGAGCTTTTTTATTTTTCCAGTTCAGGAGGATAGTTTTCTTAGCGATGCATAAGGCAATGTGAACCATTAGAACTGACTTTGTGTCCATGGTGACATCATTTAAATTTAAATGTTACATTTCAGACACTTTGATAAGTCCTCACATATCTGGTACCAACCAGCAAACAAGGCGAGACACCATACAGGGACTGGCGATGACAATCAGGGACTGGCGTCTAGGCTGGTTAGCTTCTTATCTATTGAGTCCAGGACATCGCTGTAGCTTTTCTCTGGAGAGATGGTGGAGGTGCTGGCCTCAGAACGAGTGCGTTTCTGTGATGGTGTGCTTGTCGGCACAGCAGAGGTGGATTTCTGTGGCTTGCCCATAACAATGTTGTCAAAGCACTCGTCCAAGTAGCTTTCCAGGCTGTGCAAGGTTTCCTCGTCCAGTTTGTTTATGGAGAAATACAAAATAATGGTTATTATTATTAAACGTTTGCTATATTTGGCTCAAATGTTATGGTTTGTTTTTACCCGAGTTTGTTTGTTTTACCAGTTTACCACCATATTACTTACGCACAGCTCTCGCGAGATCTCAGCAGCAGCTAATCCTCTCTTGAAGAACATTTCTAGCCTTGAATAATGCCTTCCAGTTTCTAATAATTGCTCTCAAAGTTGATTTCTTCACACCAAGCTGCTTACCTATTGTAGATTCAGTCTTCCCAGTCTGGTGCAGGTCTCCAATTTTTTTCCTGGTGTCCTTTGACAGCTCTTTGGTCTTGGCCATAGTGGAGTTTGGAGTGTGACTGTTTGAGGTTGTGGACAGGTGTCTTTTATACTGATAACAAGTTCAAACAGGAGCCATTAATACAGGTAATGATTGAAAGACAGAGGAGCCTCTTACAGAAGAAGTTACAGGTCTGTGAGAGCCAGAAATCTGGCTTGTTTGTAGGTGACCAAATACTTCTTTTCCACCATAATTTGCAAATAAATTCTTTAAAACTCAGAAATTGTGA
Organism: Valencia hispanica; assembly: GCA_963556495.2. NCBI lineage: Eukaryota > Metazoa > Chordata > Actinopteri > Cyprinodontiformes > Valenciidae > Valencia > Valencia hispanica. Next base: position 3,320,210 of record OY747709.1, read on the forward strand.
TTTTCTGGATTTTGTTTTTCTCATTTTGTCTCTCATAGTTGGGGTATACCTATGATGAAAGTTACGGGCCTCTCACATCATTTTAAGTGAGAGAACTTGCACAATGGGTGGCTGACTAAATAAATACTTTTTTACCCCATTGTAACTTTGGAATCGTTTCCATACTGAAAAATGTGAATGACTTTTTTAAACTGTTCTTGAGTTTCATCAAATCTGGCCATGATGTGTTGCTTTATGGGATGTTTTGGTCTACTTCATATTGTCAGACAGGTTCTGTTTGAGTAATTTGAATATGAGGTTAATTAGTATATCCTTAGATTTGTCATGCACAAGGAATTAGGACCTAAATGCAAACGGAAGTTAGAGGAATGATTTAACAATAATTGAATGAAAACACTTACAAAATAACTCAGGTAGGTAAACAAGGGAACATGAGAGTAAAAGGGGATGAATAGACAGAGAATCCAGCAGAGAAGTGCAATAATCAGAGAGCTTAAGTATACTGGGGAGGTGTAAAGAGTGGCACAGAAACCAGGGAGATAATCAAGGATAGAACAGTTGCAGGTGGGAGAGAGTGCCGGCAGAGGAAGATAGGAAATAAGTAGCAGCTGGGACAGGATGTAGAGCGCAGGAGGAAAACAAACAGAGGGAAAAAAAAGAAAGGACAGGTAAAACACTAAGCAGACAGAAATTTGAATAAGAAATAATAATTTGAAATACATAATGAAAAGCAGAAACTACCACAGAGAAATGAACTACAAATGAAAAGACCTAATTAAAGAAACATCAAAACAAAATAACAAACTGAACACTCAAGTTGGGACTAAAAGAACCTAGAGTCCAAACATAACACAAATCCAAAAATAACCTAGAATCATGACAAAGGTGACTTTTCTCTGATATAAAAACTAGGTTTATTACGTGAAACATTTCAATGTGGAAAAAACTGAAGAAAACAAATACTTTATCTCTGCTCTGCACTTTGAAAATTCATTACAGGAATTAACAAAATGGGAGACTATACAGTCCAATATTCAAAATAATGTTTGACTCTCAGCAATGAGAGTCAAACATTTACTTTGTGTTTACATTACATTTATAACTTTAAATGACATATAATATATCCAATATTTTGGAATATTTATATTTCTTTATAGTAAGTGGATACAGAATGAAGCCTGACAGGTAGAATATAAGCTGGTTTCCAACAGTTTTTACCTCCTAGATCGTCCCTTCACATATACTGTGGGACAGAAAAGTATTTGGCAGCCTGTGCAGTCTTGGTAAAAATAGCACTTAGACATATTCTCACTGTTCTGGGGAAACCTTCAGAGTGTTTTCCTTCCAAAGAGACCCCAGCCATATATCTACTCAAAATGGTTCAAGAATAGTTTTAAACTTAATTTGGGTGGTCGTTTTTAGAACATTTAGAGCAAAAATTGCAGAAATGTTAAAGAGTTTTAAGAAGAAGTAGTGAAGAAACAGTAATTAAGTATATAGTATGAATGAAATATATATAATGAATGAAGTAATGAAGTGGTGAACTGAAGAAGAATTAACAGGTCTGTGAGGACCAGAATTCTTAGTACTTATTTTCTGCACCGTTATACAATTAATTTCTTTAAAAATCATACAATGTGATTTCCTGGATTTTTTTTACATTCTGTCTCTCACAGTTGAAGTGTACCTATGATGAAAATTACAAACCTCTCATCTTTTTAAGAGGGACAACTAACACAATTGGTGGCTGCCAAATACTTTTTAGTATTGTACTTTATGACCAAAAAGCAGCAGAGAAAAAGTGAGAACCACTACACACTGTAATCTGCCTGCTGCAGGCTGACAGACGTGCTTCCACAGCTTCCCCTCTGTTTAGTGGAGCTGTCACTCAAAAGATCTTCCACAGTTTGCATGTTGGAAATGTTAGCCTTTTATACTTTATTATTGTGAATTCAGAATAGAATAAAGAAGTAAGATAGTGTCTGACAGGGTGAAAGACAACAAAAGTACATTCTTCATTGTCTGTCGTGCTCTGAAACCTAATATAAGATCCCATTAGGAACGCTTTATTCTATGCTGAGCTGCAGAACATTTTTTTTTAATGGGATAACGTTTTCAGCTACAATAAACAACCATCAAATTTAACTTTTTTATTCTAGGACGTGTAAAATCATGACATCCATGATGTTTTTCTGTCACATCATGCTATGCCATGTGCAAGTATTTACATGTACTATTCTTAGGGATATTGATTGTAATGATTCAGTCCATTCAGTCCTAACTTGCTGTTTCTTTGTGGAGCTGAGATCAACAGCAGATGTACAGTTTGTGGTGGCAGAATGTGGCACTGTGATATGACATGACACCCCCGCTATGAGTGTGGCACAAACACAACCAGTCGGCTGCCAAACAGGGGGGAGTACATGGCATGGACGCAACAAGAAACAAATGTTCCAGGAGATCGGAGAGGGTGGCGAGATCAGGCAGGGTTCAGGGTCTATATGGAGAGGTGAGACTTTTCCTTAAAAAAAAACATTTCATACCCTGATGTGTAGATAGGAGTGAGGTTATATTGAGACAAAGAACCAGCATGATGATCAGAAAATGCTTTACTAATTCAGAATTTAAAAAATTCACCTAGAGTTATCTAGAGCAGTTGTCCCAATGGTGGACCTGAGAGCTCACTTTGGGAGCTGAAACTCCAAACGAGTGGGATAAGATATTATTAGCAATCACAAATAAATAAGAGCTGCATGGTGGCACAGTTTTTAGCAATATTGCATCACAGTGAGAAACTCCTGTGTCAAGTCTGTTTACTAAACTATTCAGTTATGGGGAAAAAAGCAATTACTTTCACCAGATGCCACAACTGGCTCAAGAACATAATAGGAAAATAACAACAAAAAAGTATGAATTAGTTGCTTAAGCAACCAGGTCTCAACAGATTTCTTTTGTTGGAATACCGCCATGGCTACAGAACCAAAACGCAGATCTCACGCCGGTAGGAGTGCTAATCACACAACAATCCTAGTCTCAACAGGAAGAAGGGGAGTTGTGAACGGCCAAACTCCAAATTAACTAGGTGCTCACCGGAACTCAGCCTCTTTTACCTGTGAGTCCGCTGGACTTGCATCAAGAGAGAAATCTGCATTTTGGGCTTTCATCCCCGCTGGCGAGGGGAATGGATCCAAACATATTGGATCCAACAGACACAACAGCCTGCTGATCGTTGATCAGATTAACTGTGTCCGGCCGATGGAATTAGTCCTGAACCTGATTTGTTTAAGCCCTGCAGAAATAATCTTTGAATTACAGGAGACTCACTGACAAGCTGCTGCTTGCTGCACAAGCCCAGAGGTGCTCACCCAGTGCCGCCAAACCAAGACAGCTGAGCTAAAGGCTAGTGATTCAATTCAATTCAGTTTATTTATATAGCGCCGATTCACAACAGATGTCATCTCAAGGCACTTAACAAGAAGTCATTTCAATACATTTATACAAACATTCCAATCATTTAAAAAATCTAGGAATCCCAGCAGATTGCGCCAGTCATTGGCGTGAGGTTGGGCCCCATTGATGATGATGTGATGTGTCCTTTGAGTCGAGGTTTCGAAGCATGGAGGCATCCAAGAGCTCATCACAAAAGATCAAATCATCAAAAAAGAAGAAAAATGCAAAAACTGGTGAGGCATTGTAGTAATGAAACAGGAAGTGTTTGATTGCTATAACGCCAACAAATATTTTTACATTATTTTTTTAATTAATAATCTTGAGAGATGCCTGTCAGAATTACTATTAAAAACAAATTTCTTGCTTGAATGAAAAAAATTTAGATCTAAATCTGTGTGTGTGTGTGTGTGTTTGTGTGTTTGTGTGTGTGTGTGTGTGTGTTTGTGTGTTTGTGTGGGTGTGTGTGTGTGTGTGTGTGTGTGTGTGTGTGTGTGTGTGTGTGTGTGTGTGTGTGTGTGTGTGTGTGTGTGTGTGTGTGGGTGTGTGTGTGTGTGTGTGTGTGTGTGTGTGGCAGCAGGAATGGGAACAGAAATTGAACAGAAAGTAAATTCCTCAAGCAAAAATCAAAAGAAACATTTTGACTTGTCTGCACGTGGCGAACATAACATTTATAGTAGATTTTTAAGTCTATACAATATGTAGAGGTATACCGTTGTTGTTTTGCATACCCTGAGTAAAAGGAATCTGTATATTACCGCCTAACCCTAGAGGATGTAAAAATAGTCGACCCAACCTTTTAACCCTTTGCCATTTAATTGTGGTTTGGGCCATTAAAGAAACAAATAAAGCTTGATCAGTTATGCCTCTGAATAAAGTCGATCTGCTTTCTGGCAAATGATTTGGAGAAAGATTCTCTTTACTACTGAATTGTGGTGCAAAGAAAAACAGAGGAGTAAAAAACAGGAGAAACAAATAAAAGTAATGACCATATCAACAAAAGCGCTTTTCTTGGTTTTGAGCTGGAAGCACCCCACTGGGAGTCTGATAGCCAGCATGGTTCTGAAGGCTCTCTATCTACTCTGAAGGAAATACAGTATGAACTATAAATGAGCTTCAGAAAAGTGCATCCCTGTCTATGTCATGTACTGTTGGATTTGAACTGGAGTGAGGAGATAATGTGCCACAGCAGTATACATATTACTTCTCTTTAAAGCCTCTTTGTCCTCAAGACATCACATGTCCAGGCCCATTACCACGGGCAGCTGGTTGTAGTGCCAGCCAGAAAGAAAGCTTAAAGTGGAATCTGTTTCATTTATCGATTCCTCTCCTGTGTAGAGGGATACTTCATTGCTTTAATCAGTGGGTGGTTTTAAACCAGGGTGAAATTACAGGTATGGGGCCTTCAGGTGCTATGTTTGCCAGTGGGTCAAATTGCATTTGCTTTGTTTCCTTTGAGTTCTGTAGCTGTAATTGAAAAATATCCTGTGTTTTTTATGCCTTAGTGAAAGGGCAGCAAAAGTGATGGAGGTTTTAGTGAGAACATGAAAGTAGACATTTCCTGGAGTTTGTCTCATGCTTCGACCCACAGTGTGTCAATGTATGGGACATAACTGACATGATTGTTATTCAAATTCAAATTTTTAAAGTACTGTATTGATCCCAGAGGGAAATGAAGTGTTGTTGTAGCTCATATAATTAATTCTTTAAGGAGTTGTTGTAGATGATGATGGCTGTGGGCAGGAAGGATTTCCTGTAGCTCTCTGTGTTGTAGCGAACCTGAAGAAGCCTCTGACTGAAGATACTTTGTTGTTGTATGACATTCTCATGAAGAGGATGCTCAGGGTTGTCCATAGTTTTTTTAATTTTATGAAGAATCATTCTTTGCATCATTATGTCCTTAATTATTATGACTGACAGTAAGAAATCCAGGAAGTTCAAAGTAAATGTGTGGTGATTTAGGTTTTCTACATCTGCCTATAGTAATCCTTAAACTGTTATGGACAGAGCTGTATAACTTCCCCAGAACTGGAATTTGTCGCAGTTTAAACCAGATTTTTTTTTCTTCTCCTTTTGTTTGGGGGGGGGGGTTCCAGTTAAATATAGCAAAAGGATTTTATGATCCCCACTTTTCTCCTTACTCTTCTCTTCTGAGTAGACTATGTATAAAATAGCACATTAATGCACCTGTGAGGCTGTAGTGAAAACTGTATCTCTGAGTGAAACACTGGAGATGTTAGCCGAACAGCTAGAGCACTAAAGTTCTTCCCTTGATTAACAGGATTAAGTATTTACAGTTGTAAGTACATACGCAACTTAAGCAGCCACAGTTAAGAGACTGCTGTGTTTTTGTTTTTGACCAGCTGCATGGGAATGGCTCTAAACGTTCCTGGACGTACTGGGAGGTTGTATGTAACATCCTTTCATCAAGAAGAAAGCAGTAAGCAGATGTAGAACCAAGTCAGTGTTTTGCAAGTCATAAGTAAATCTCAGGTTTTTCAACCCAAGTCTCAAGTCAAGTCAATTCAATTCAATTCAATTCAATTCAATTGTTCAATTAAGTTTATTTATATAGCGCCGATTCACAACAGATGTCATCTCAAGGCACTTAACAAGAAGTCATTTCAATACAATTATACAAACATTCCAATCAGTTAAAAAGTTTCCTATTTAAGGAATCCCAGCAGATTGCGTCAGTCATTGGCGTGAGGTTGTCCAAAGTTAAACCACGAAAGTTCCCTGTTGAGTCAATATCCAAAATTTCTTGTCAAATATCTCATTTGATCACATAGCAATAAATTATAATTTTGTTATTATTATTATTATTATTATTATTATTATTATTATTATTATTATTATTATTATTATTATTTTAAATATAAATAAATTATTAATAATAGTTGTTTTTGTCAGCCAGAACATTGAAAAGTCCATTTGTAATCTTTATTTTTTCCCCAAGTCAGAACCTGTGATTTTCCTTAGCTCCATGATTAAGTTAGCAAGCGAAAAAAAGAACATTTTGTTGACTCATTATTCTTTTTGTAAATATAAATTCCTACAGAATGTTAGATGAACCTCTGAATAGACATTATTTAATTTAAATGGGCAATATGCATCTTGCAAATTTGAATGTGTAAATAATTTTTATTCAGATAATTTATATGAATAAAAACGTTCCCCTTTTTTGATCAAAAAAGGCGCTCATCAGTGGGTTTTAAGCATTCACAAAACACAACAGAAAATCAGAAAAAATAAAACTCAAAAAACATCAGCTGCATCTCTTCCAGGTTCCAGTGCATTAGCAGTGAGAACAGCCTCAAACTAATCTTAGATTATGGGATTGAATAATCTGAGTTTACCATTATTTCCATTTACCATTAATTCTAGAATTGCGCTGCTCTGGGTGGCTGCATGTTGGAGTGGCTCTGTTGGCTACATATTAAGTTATGTTTTTTTGTACATTGGTTCCTCTTTTTTCTTAAAGAAGATTGCATTTTTTTACCTGTATACTTTCTAGTTTTTGGTGTTGTGAAGCTGGAAGGATTTTTGCTGTAAATTTTTCCCTTTTTGACAATTTGTTATGATGCGTAACCATGGCAACAATGTGGTTTACAGCCAGGAGCAGCTGATTAACATCGCAAAAGCTGAAATAATACCTCAACTGAAACCACAAATCCCTGAAGAGTTGATAAGGAGGAGACGTGGATGCAGAGCAGGAGCGAAAAGGAGACAGAGAAAGAGGAAGTTCAAGCCATCTCTTCCATCCATCATAATGGGCAACGTAAGATCACTGGCTAACAAGATGGATGAACTCCAAGCCCTTACAAGGACTCAGCCAGAGTACCGTGAATGCAGTGTTATGTGTTTTACTGAGACGTGGCTGCTGGATCATATCCCCGACTCCAACGTCTCTCTGCCAGGCTTCCTGACTGTACGAGCAGACAGAGATCTGAAGACGAGCAGAAAAAGGAAAGGTGGTGGAGTAGCAGTGCTTGTCAACAACAGATGGTGTCATCCAGGACATGTTACTGTGAGGTGTCGTCTCTGCAGCCCAGATGTCGAACTCTTGGCAGTGAGTTTTCGTCCGTATTATTTACCAAGAGAGTTCACCAGTGTAATTTTGGCAGTTGTTTACATTCCACCTTCAGCCGTTGCCGACAACGCATGTGATGTCATCAGTTCCATTGTTGCTAAGCTACAGACACAGCACCCCAATGCATTTGTGGCAATATCTGGGGATTTTAATCATGCCTCGCTCTCTACAACACTTCCAACATTTCAACAATTTGTCAGCTGCTCTACAAGAGAAAAGAGGACCTTGGATTTGTTTTATGCAAATGTAAAGGATTCATACACGTCCAAACCAAGACTTCCTTTGGGACAATCAGATCACAATCTTGTTTTTCTCTGTTCAGAATATAAACCACTTGTTCAGAGGCAACCTGTGACAAAACGAACTGTGAGAAAATGGTCACAGGAAGCTGAAGAAGCCCTGCAGGGTTGTTTTGCAACCACAGACTGGAGGACTCTTTTCCAAGCACATGGAGAGGACATCAATGCCATGACTGAGTGTGTGACTGACTATATAAACTTCTGTGTGGACAACATCATCCCCACCAGAACAGTGAGATGCTTCCCGAATAACAAACCCTGGATCACCAGTGACCTGAAGGAACTGCTAAACAAGAAAAAAAGAGCCTTCAGGGAGGGAGACAGGGAATTATTGAGGAGTATACAGAAGCAACTTAAGGTCAAGATCAGAGACAGCAAGGAGGCATACAGGAAGAAGCTGGAGAACAAACTACAGAGGAACAATATCGGAGATGTCTGGTCAGGAATGAGAAAGATTACAGGTTTTAAGGACAGGAAGGATTGGATAGATGGAAGTCTGGACAGAGCCAATGAACTGAACACATTCTTCAACAGGTTCAGTTCAGGAACTAGCTCAGCATCCCCCTCTCCTGTTCCCAGCCAAACAGACATCCCACTCTCCTCTGATCAACAACTTTCCTGTTACACATCGGATGTTTTGTCCTTCACCTCAGCCATGGACTCTTCTAATTCCACAAGTTTGACTTCAACCAAGTCAGGAAATGCTGCTACCCCCTTTGCTTCCCCCTCCCACTTGTCTGTCTCCAAAAGTCAGGTGAAGAGGCAGCTGGAGAAACTGAACCGGAACAAGGCTGCAGGTCCAGATGGTGTCAGCCCCAGAGTCCTGAAGGCCTGTGCTGAGCAGCTCTGTGGGATTCTGCAGCACATCTTCAACCTTAGCCTAACTCAGGAGAAGGTCCCAGTGTTGTGGAAGACATCCTGCCTTGTTCCAGTACCAAAAGAACTCACCCATCAGTCATCAATGACTATAGACCCGTTGCCCTGACATCCCACATCATGAAGGTCCTGGAGAGACTCTTGTTGGCACCCCTGAGTAAGCAAACAAGAGCGTATCAGGACCCACTGCAGTTTGCTTATCGCTGTGGAGTTGGAGTTGAAGATGCCATCATCCACCTGCTTCAACCAACCCACTGTCATCTGGACAAAGCAGGCAGCACTGTGAGGATCATGTTCTTTGATTTCTCTAGTGCATTTAACACAATTCAGCCTGATTTGCTTTGTCAGAAACTCCTGAAGACACAGGTGGAGCCCTCAACAATCGCCTGGATCAGTGACTACCTTACAAACAGACCACAATTTGTGAGACTGAAGAATTGTGTGTCAAACCAGGTGGTCAGCAGCACAGGAGCACCACAAGGGACCGTACTCTCACCATTCCTTTTCACTCTGTACACCTCAGACTTCCAGTACAAATCAGAGACCTGTCATCTGCAGAAATACTCAGATGACTCTGCAATTGTCGGGTGTATCAGAGATGGACAAGAAGCTGAATACAGAGAGCTGGTGGACCGCTTTGTGACATGGTGTGGAAACAATCGTCTCACCTTGAATGTGAACAAAACAAAGGAGATGATTGTAGATTTCAGAAGAAACAGGAATAAGTCAAACACTGTTTCCATCATGGGAGAAGAAGTGGAGGTGGTTGAGGAGTATAAATACCTCGGAGTTCACCTTGACAACAGACTGGACTGGAGGCGCAACAGTGAAGCCGTCTACAAGAAGGGACAGAGCAGACTGTACTTCTTGAGGAAGATTAGGTCCTTCAAGGTTTGCAGCAAGATGCTGGAGATCTTCTACAAATCTGTTGTGGAGAGTGTAATCTCTTCAGCCGTCATCTGTTGGGGTAGCAGCATCAGAGCCAGGGATTTAAAAAGGCTCAACAACCTGATAAAGAAGGCTGGTTCTGTTCTTGGGACAACTGTGGAACATCTGGAGATGATAATGCAAAGAAGGATTCTTCATAAAATCAAAAAAATTATGGACAACCCTGAGCATCCTCTTCATGAGACAGTCATACAACAACAGAGCGTCTTCAGTCGGAGGCTTCTTCAGTTTCGCTGCAATACAGACCGCTACAGGAAATCCTTCCTGCCCACAGCCATCATCATCTATAACAACTACTTAAAGAATTAATTATATGAGTTATACCAACACTTAATTTCCCTCTGGGATCAATAAAGTATTTTTGATTTAGAATTGAATTGAATTTACCATTCTCTGTGCAGGGCCTCTGGTTCTATTAATCTACAGTTACAAGCTAAGGTGGTGAGAACAGAACAGAAAATGCTGTGCAGCCCTGGATGAGAGCTACAGCTGGGGAACCCAACTGGGAACACAGAGACAACATCTCCTTATGATTTTGTTCCAGGGTTGCACACCACATCCGAAAGCTGTCTGATGTTGTGTCAAAATAACAGACAAAAAACCTTTGCCCATTTATATGTTTCTATGACTGGCTTAAAAAAAGATCATGAGATTATTATGTTAGTACCTCATAATAAAATAACAAAAACTGACCAGTTCTTCAGTGGCACCTGCATATTTATACCTTATAGGTCCCTAAGAACTGTCACCTCAATAAAGTATTCAGATGTTAAAAGCATCTTTCTTTTTTCTACATATTTTCTCAACAGGTCTTCATAATAAATCCTTGGACTTTGATGTCTTATTAATGTTTTAGTACTGAGCTCCCTTTACTCTGACAGCATCAAATCAAATTTAGTGCAGCCAGTTCCCTTCATAACTCACCTATTCAGTTAATTCAGTATCAGTACAAATCCAAATGTTATGTGCAGAGAGAGGAGGAAGTTCAAACCATCTCCTTCATCCATCAAAATGGGCAAGGATCATCTCTCCTACTCCAACGTGTCTCTGCCCAGATTTCTGATCATAGGGACAGACAGAGACTTAAAGAGGAGAGGCAGAAGCAAATGATGTGGATTACCAGAGCTCACCAACAACTGGTCTCATTCAGGGCATGTTACCATGGAATATCATCTCTGCTGCCTGGATTATGAGCTGTTACTGTAGCATGTCATGATGGTCTTGAGGCTCTCATACAGCAACAGTCTTCAGTCAGAGGCCTCTTCTTAATCAATACAAGACTGACTGCTTCCTTCCAGCATCACCATCCACAATGACTCCTAATAATCACAATGATGTGATTTTATGAGTTTTGACACAATTTACTTTCCATGTAGGAAAACTCAACGCAATTGTGGCTCAGTAGGTAGAGTAGTTGTAATCGGAGGGTCGTAGGTTCGTAGTAAGGGTCGTAGTGCCCCTGGGCAAGGCACTCAACCCCAAGCTGCCTACCGAGCTCTGTATCAGTGTATAGATGAGTGTGAATGGGTGAATGTGGCTCCAGTGTAAAGCACTTTGAGTGGTCTGTATGACTAGGACAGCGCTCTAGAAGTTCAGTCTATTTACCATTTTAAAGTATTTTTGAACTTGAACACCGCAGAGGTTTGTTAGAGCTCATCAACGAAACAGCATCATGAAGACCAAGGAACACAGCAGACAGGTCAAGGAGAAAGTTGTGGAGAAGTATAAAGCAGGATTAGATTATGGAAATAATAATTCAAGCACTGAACATCTCACAGAGCTCTGTTCAATGGCCGTCCACCTAAACAGACAGGCCAGAAGGCGTTGCACAGATCCAGGGTTTAGTGAGATAGTCAGTCAACATTAAAACTATTAGTCATGTATTCCACAGCTCATGTCTACATTGTCAAAGTCACCTTTACCTCGCTATTTACCTCGCTTGGCAGAAATTTGCCTTGGACAGAGGCGACTTTTGATTGTTTAGAATTAGTAAAGAATGAACGACAACATGTAAAACCACTTATTCCCTAAAAAGCCTATTGGAACCCTACACATGCTTCTCTAACCGCAAGTTAAAATAATTGAGGAACTAAACTGACAAATTAGTTATCTAGGTAGTTTTTTTCTTCTTTCTGGACCTGCTCATCTCATGCTCTGTGTTACTGATAACTTTAACTGATGAAGGAAGGAAGGAAGGAAGGAAGGAAGGAAGGAAGGAAGGAAGGAAGGAAGGAAGGAAGGAAGGAAGGAAGGAAGGAAGGAAGGAAGGAAGGAAGGAAGGAAGGAAGGAAGGAAGGAAGGAAGGAAGGAAGGAAGGAATGCTTGTACTGGTTTTGCTTACATAGATCAACTCTGCACCTTCCCTCCAAGTTTAGTAAAACTCAGAATGTAGAACATGAGAGTGATCAGTTAAAATGCAGTCTGTCTGTCTGTCTGAGGATGGCCTGTTCCAACAATTCAAGGAGCTGTTGTACCCATAATCCTTGTTGCTGTCTTAAAGTGGAAATCTGAGATTTTGATTTTGCAGTTAAATTACCAAACCAACATGCAATGTCATACCTTCAAATGGGCTCAATTGTCGAAAAACTGTAAGAAGACCATAATGATATCACTACAAACACCAAACAACTAGAGTATGTCCTCTCTTCTCTCTGCCTGTCGACATCTCTGTCTGTCCACCCCCCTGTCCATCCGCATAATTAGTCATAACGGGGGGGGCTGTTTACTGCCTATGTCACAATATTATGGCTACCATAATATTAGGATGGGGTGGATGCAGGACTTGAGTAATCACTCAATACAGTACATCATTTGAATTAAAATACAGTTGTCCTCCAATGAGTTGGGGTGGTGGCGGGCCCAAACCCCCCCCAAAACAACTAGTCTGTTAAGAAAGAGTAAGGATAAGTTAAGTAAGAATAAGGACTAACTATGGACCTAAGTAAAATAAAAGACATAAGAGCACCAGAGGGTAAAAGAGGGCGAGAAAACGTGGTGGAAGGAAAAAAGTCAAATAGCACATAACAAAACACCAAGAAATAAGCTCAAATGTTAATGTAAACTGAACAAGGAAATGAAATAAATAAAACTGAAAACCCAAACACCTACGGAACCTAACAGTATAGTGAAAGACAGCGCCTCAACATCTGTTGACTGTTTATGATAATGTCTAAAAAGGTATTTGAAATCAGGCATTTTTTGTGATTTGGGGGTCACTACAAAATATTGTTAAATTGTTGCTATCAGAAAAATGAGAAAAAGGTGTCATATTTTGTCAAAATTAAATGCCCCTGTAGTTCACAGATTCTCTCTATCCAACCTGACTGAAGCTGAGCTGTTTTGCAGAGAGGAATGTTGAAAACTTTGCTCTAGATGTGCAAAGTTGGTAGAGATGCAATAAGGGTAGTATTTAACTCAGCAGGGCTGGATACAGATGGACACCACACTTTTCAGAGTTTCTTTTATAAAAATCTTCAAAAACCATGTATTATTTTTATTCACAATTATGTGCTGTGTGTTGACCAGTGACAAGAACGAACAATAAAAGCCCAATAAAATACATTGAACTTTGTGATTGAAGCTTTAGAAATGTTTTAAATGTTCCGTACTTTTGCATGGTACAGTAAGAAGATTCTTAAAGTCAAAGGATAAACCTCCTTGTGACACATAACAGACAAGTTAGCAAAGAACATATTTCAATTCAGCACTTTAGGAACCCACTGTTGCCACAAAGATACAATTTATTTTAATTTTGTTTAATAAATCTATCAAAAATCCCAACGATAACAAAGTTTGACTGAAAGAAAACAGGATTTGTGGACCATAAACATGATCCCTGAGGAGCTCTTAGCTGTAATCCTGGCCATAGAACAGATGATCAACAGAAGAAATGTCAGTCCTGTCTCAAGTATTTGCTGTACATCTTTCTGTTTTTTAAAGGTATGACTGTCAGATACTGTTGATCTGCCGCAGGCCAGACACTTTGTTTCTCTTTTTTCAGCTTTCTTTCTTTTTTCAGCTTTCTTGGGCCTCACCTTTATGATGTACTGTATAAATACTTTGCATTTTAATGCTTTTTCTACAGTAGTTTAGATCAGGTGACCTGCCCCACATACCTTGAAACATACCTTTAATTTAAAATATGTGTACTAGCAAAGTTAAATAGATTAAATCAAAAAACGATTTCTTCCTAGACAACAACTGTCCTCCCTACCAGCTACTGTAATGGCTTAGTGGTTGCATTTGCTAGCTTGTTTCTGGGAATGATGGGAGTAAGCTCCTTTTTTCATGAGTTGAATACGTGTCCGTGTTTTGTATGTTTCATACCATTGCATAACAATGCCTTTTGGCTTTCTGCACATTATGAACCGTTAAACTGTTATGTTTACACAGCGTAGTTCTCGACAAAAATGTCAATGATTTTTTTACACTCGACAGCAAGGTAGGACCCCCTGCAACCCTGCATAGGATGGATGGGTACAGATAATGGATGGATGGATGGATGGATGGATGGATGGATGGATGGATGGATGGATGGATCCTATTTTGATTTTTTTACTCTATATATTGGAAAAGACACTGTAATGGAAAAGGTAAGAAGAACAGTGTGCACACAGCATCACCTGAACCTCACTGTTGATCAACAAGCTGTATTAAATGACTGGAGGAAATCCGCATCATCCTTGTTAAAGATATATTTTCCATAACAGACACAAACCCAGAAAACCATTGGCCGGGTCAACCATAGAGAACATGAAAGTCGATGTAAATCAGGCTTTCACATCAGCACTTTAATGGTGACTTTGTACATTTCGAGTCTGAAGAGGTGCCTGAAAAGTTCATGGTACAATTAAAGTATTGATGTAGGAGCTTAACTCAGAATGGGAGGTACAGTTTTCCATCTTCAGAAAGCGGCACAGATCAGCTCATCGGGCGTTTATTCTGACCAGAAAGATTTTGCATGAACCAAACTCAGAACTCATGATCATTAGTGACATCCCAGCTATGTTTCTTGTGTAAACGACCATCTGTTTCTGTGTAAATGTCCACCAAATTCACAAATGATGGTGGTTTAACGCTTCACTAAACATTTTTGAGATTTGAGTTGTTTTAAGATGGTAGTAGTCAGCAGTTACCTTCAGCCTCCAAGACAAACTAATCTGGATTTATACTCAATCAATACAAAGGTTTCTTTTGTAGGTAAGATATTAACTACTTGCAACCTTTCAACAGAACTCACCTTACAAAGCTAGAAAGATGTCTTATATCAGTGGTCCCTGGGAGGGGGTTCCTAGAGATTACAGGGGGTTCTCACAGTTTTGCTTGTGCTGAGGTGACCAGAATTATATTTGTAAACATTTCATTTATGAAATCCAAAAGACAAAAAATGTCTACATTGCCTACAAAGTACATCAAGAAGAATAAGAACAAAAATCTACTATTTCTGTTTATATTTTGCAAATAAAAGTTTGTAATCAATCACTTTCAATGCGCGTATGTGGGCTGGAGTTGGGGATGGGGGGCTTCTACTGGACACAGGCAAGGGGGGTCCTCAAGGAAAAAAGTGAGAAAACATTTGGAAACTGAAGGAAATATTTTTTTCGGGGGGGGGGGGGGTGTCTGAGCTGAGCCAAATAATGTGGATCCTGGAAAAGAGCTGGAATTCCCATCACTGGTTGGCATGCAAAGTATTTTGACCGCAGCTCAATCTTCACACCTCTCTGACTGGCTTTCATTGATTTCCACGGTGTTAGATGGAGTGCCAAGGTCTGCACACATATGGAAGACTTATAATTACAAACATTTTCTCCATGTGGCTCCGCTGCACCTGAACCCGCAGGTGAAGACGCATGCATTAGGAGAAAAATGAACACCTGTGTCTTTCTTTTTCAGTAATAGATCCAGTTCTCACAATCTCCTCTTATATTATGTACAAGGATTCAATCAAAGAAATGTGATTGTGTGAAAGCTAACAGCCATATGCAGGCGTGCAGACACTATTATACACTTGACAAAGAGTGACACACACACACACTCCCACTGAAACACACACAGTTAGTGAACTAACAGGTTATAGCTTGCCCCATGTGTTTCAGTAAGTGTGTTATTTTATCGCCTCTTTTCATCCCCTCTTCTCCAATTCTGCTCGGTGACATGGGAGGGAGAGCGAGGGGTTTCAGGGTGGGGGGGGGGGGGTTATCTGCACCCTTTGTTGCCTTGGATACCACAAACACCCCACATAGAAAATTCTACACAGAATAATAAGTGGCCAATTGCGTCTGTTTGCTCTCAAACAAACCTCGGGATTAGAGGCATTTTCTTGTCAGAGGCATAAACTATTTTTATGTTTCCACTGAACAAGCAGGAAGGGGAGAGAGATGGAGGGGAAAACAGAGAGAGAAAAGGTAGAAAAAGAGGCACAGAAATGAAAAGAGCATACTAATGCTGCGTGGTGACAGGTTTTTCCATGCTCGGTTGAGATGAGAGAGGTTGAGAACAGAGGGGGGAGATAAAAAATAAAAAGAAGAAGGGAAGAAGAGAAGAAGAGATGCTCATAAAAAGAAACTCAGGTGCTCGGGGCAACCTTAACAAATGAAGGAGAACATGGCAGAGAGAGACTGAGAAAGACGAAGCACATCATTTCAAGTCCAGTTAACTGGCAGAGCTGACATTTGTAACAGACAAGACGAGGAGCGGGGAGGTAGGCGTTGTTTAGCAGGGCAAACTCAAGCTAAACGCTTCATTTTTGCTGCTCTTTTTAGATGAAACACTGCTTATTTCTTCCCCCACCACTGAGTTTCAGAGAACATAACCCTGGAGTGCAATGATGTCATTATGATACCATCTGTTTGTTGCGATGGAAAACACACGCGCACACATTAACACACACATGCAGCAGATCAAATAACACGCAGAAGAAGGAAACCTTTGACATTTGCTTAGCGCTCTCTATATCCTGCTACACATGTCACACTCTTCAGTGTTTATTGTAAAGAGTAAGTCTGATTGTTTACACAGAGGAAGCTGAAACTGGAATCTTAGTGGCTGATTTTAAAGGGCAGGGCAGTGTCTTTTTGCTTGTCCTGCAGGGTGGAGCACTATGCCTCTCAAGGTCATAGGAGGACATACTTTGTGTGGATGTCAGTCAATCCCATCCCCCATTTAGACATGGACACAACCCCCACCCAGTACAGTTTTTACACCTTTGTCATCTACTGGTGGAGCTAGTTGGGTACGATCCAATCACGGCAGAGGTCAGTTGACGTTAGCTGACAGCGGCTCTGTTGAGATCACAGTACAGGTTTGCTCACAGCACCACTGTGTGAAGATGTATTAGCTCACTGACATGTACAAAACATTAATATGCTGAACAGTTGCTACATGAATTACACATGAACGTATCTGCAGTGGTGGAGTGGCCAGATGTTTTTA
The DNA here is from genome assembly GCA_963556495.2 of Valencia hispanica. NCBI lineage: Eukaryota > Metazoa > Chordata > Actinopteri > Cyprinodontiformes > Valenciidae > Valencia > Valencia hispanica. The sequence goes on from OY747709.1 coordinate 3,337,304, forward strand.
CTTGAGTAAAGTAGCCATCATGACATTCCCACAAAACTACAAAAATATTCATAGCCCTTGAACCTTTAGACATTTTGACATGTTACAAACATAAACTTCTGTTTTTATTAGGGTTCCGAGTGTGCAGAGTGGGCAGAAAAGGCCATGCAAGGCAAGGCCAGTTCGCCTGTTTCAGCAGAACAGGGAACCTTTTTGTGATTGTAAGTATTTTTCAACATCTCTTCTTCTTCTTTGCTAAAACACATTGGCCAGAAGAAACACAAAATGCTGGAAACAAATCTGATAAGGGAGTCTGATAGAAAAACACTACTGCTAATTCATACTCCTGAATCCCTAGTGGAGACTATTGCATAGGACAATGTGTTTAGGCTAATATCTCCTTAACCTTGACCCCCACACTTTAAAACTTTATGTCATATTAATCCTTGGATCTTTCTGTATCTTCACCTCGTTGGCCACACCCACTTCTGATTAACTAGATTTTTTTGCTATATTGCAAAAAAAGAATCATCTTGGGGCGTCGCGTGTCACAGAGGTTTAAAACGGGCATCCCATGTTCAGAGGCCTTAGCCCTCGATGCGGTTGTCCCAGGTTCAACTCCGGCCTGAGGACATTTCCCAAGTGTCTCTCCCCTTTCCCCAACCTATCCACTGTCAATAAAAAGGCCACTGTGGCCACAAAACCTTAAAAAGAAGAATCTAGTTTTGACCACTCCTCCCACATTACAAGGTGTATCGATGTGAAACTTAGTACATAACATCTAAAGAATGAGCCAACAAAACTATACTGAAAAAATGTGAACATTTTAGAAAATTGTGCAAGCGAAGGAAAACCAAACATTTAAAGGGATATTCCAGCTCTAAGCTAAAATTTGTCTTTTGCCATATTCCCCAGAGTTAGATAAGTGAGAAAAAAGCATTTTATAACCAGCGCCATAATGCAATAGCATTTTGTGTACAAAAGTAATTAAAATTATTCAACAATGATCGTCATTTTTACTGGTGAACTCAACAATCATATCGACTGCAAATGAAAAGTAAGAAGTAGCACCAAGGAACTACAAGAGCTGATTTAGACCTGGGACTAGATTACAACAAAGCACTGCTGTAAGCCACTGCTGCAAGGTGCAAGGACATGCCACCTGCTTCCATAATATGAACTTTATGAAACATTCTATTGCTGTGTTTCTTCGGCTTGTTTTCACATCCCTTTACTACACAAGTAGTAATCATTTTTCTTGGGTCAAACTTAGCTAAAACTATGGAAATACAAACTCCGTGCAGCTTGCGCATTTGTATTTCCGGAAGCAGGTGGCTGAGTCATGTCCGTACACAAAATGGGGAGAATTACAGGTTTGGTAAAAAATGCTTTTTTCTCACTTATCTAACTTTGGGGAATATGGCAAAAGACAAATTTTGGCTTAGAGGTGGAATATCCCTTTAAGGCTTGATAGCACAAAAGTTAATTGACAAAAACTTCAAAATAGTTAATGGTTACAAGAGAATTAAGAATCTAATAGGGGACAAGACATTGTCAATATGTATTTAATATTATACAGTTTTTGTGATAGGGGGAGCTATATAGTCCAAAAGTTTTTATCTGCATACTCCCTTGATGGAGTTACACCAAACTTGGTACAGATGTTCAAAACCAAACATCTAGGCCATATTTTGACTATGATAGCTGTGGGGGCGTGGCTTATATACTGTCTCACATAGTAAAATCAAAAGATTTTGTTGGCAAAATCACAGATCATATACAAATTTGCGCCCCCTAGAATTTGAAAAAATATCACTAAATTTGACCAATAGGTGGTCAAATGAAGGTCAATGCGTTTTGGATTTTAACTCCCGAGTTCCACACATAAAAGATTCAAGTCAGGGCAATCTGAAAAATTCTGGATAAGGTTATTTAAACCATGCCCACCTCTACATAGAAAAGGTCTTGTTACAGCGTGACAAAGTTAGCTAAAGCCAACACCTATCAGACTGCCCAGGATCAAACCCGATTGGCCTTAACATTTGCACATATCATGTAGAGAGCTAATCAAGAAAGATTATTGTGGCTGATTTCTTACATTTTTGTTGCATCGGAATGTTATGCGTGAATAAATATTGTTTGTAACCTAGCAACAAATTAAACTGGCCATAATTCAGAAATAGTAGAAATAAATAAAATTATCTTTATACCTTAACTTTGAAGGTGGATTGTGAAGCTGTGTATTGACGTCACCATTAGGGGCACTATAATTGAGAGCAGATCACAGTACCTTAAAAAAAAGTTGATCAGATTTTTACAAACATTTGTGTATAACTTGACGGCATGGTCTTTCGGTTAATTGTTGATTATGGTTTTGTCAGGTTCTGTGGGTTTTGCTTTTTTCCTTCCACTTCATTTCCTTCCCCTCTGTACCCCAAGCTGCTCTCTTGTTTTGTCCCTCCTGTTTGTGTTTAAACTATGTTATTTTCCTTATCTAGTTTTATCATGTTAGGTTATTCCTCATCTTTATTAGTTTATTCTGGCACTTCCTTGTTTCTGTTTCTTCTTCTTGCTCTTAGATGTTTTCACCTTTTTGTTTGTGTCCTCATTTGTTTCCGTAATTTATTCCCTCTAGATAGTTTCCTAATTTAGTTCTTCCTTCTGTTTTCCAGTGTTTCCTTTAGATTCCCTCCTAGACATATTATTTTTAGTTTCTAGTTTCTTTAGAGTTTTCTGTCTCCCTACCATTCTACCCTCTCGTCCCAGATTGTTTCCATCTGCTCTCTCCCTCTCACCTGCATCTGATTTCTCTAATTGGTCATTGATCTCCTCTCACTTCCTCATTTCCTCCCCAGTATATATTCTACTCTCATTCAGTCACTACTTGCTGGTCCATCGTCATTTTTTCCCTGTTTGGTTCCTGATTCCTGCCCAGTTCCTGTTTTATCCTCATCTCTGCATTTGTTGGTTCTTCTAGTTCTGTAAGTTTATACTCCTTGTTTTTGTCACCATTAAATCCTTTAAGTTTTATTTTTGCTGCCTTTGGGTCCTAATTAATATACAAACATGACAGCTATTGATATTTGGAAGTGGGTGGTACTTATTAACAAAAGTTTGAAAAATACCCAACATTTAGAAAAATTGTGCAAAAAAAAAAACCCAAACAAAAAATCATAGGTTTGTCCAAAGGAGCTCAGGTTTTCAGAATATATTACTTAGATGATCTTAAACAACTGGCACATTTTAACTCTTATGTATTCTCAAAGACTGTCACCTTACATAATCAGATGTGTTTTTACACAAAATTCTTGTACGTCCCAAAATCCTTGGATAATCTTAATAAAATTAAGTGCAGTTCTTATGAAATGATGCCTAGAGATGCTGTTCTATTTGGTATGAATTCATGCTTTTTGTCTATAGCACATTGCATTCACATGTTGAGATTGGGTAAGAATAAGGTTTAATCTTTTTTTATTACTTGACATTTTTAATTATCCAGCAAGTTAAACATGCATGCCTGATCATTTTCAGAATTTTAGAGAAAACTGGCCATTTTTTATGAATTAACAAAGGTTGGATAAATCAACTCTATAGGAAAATGCATTGAATTAGAGGATTTTTTTTTTCTCAGACCATCTTTGTCCAGCAATGATCCTCAAGCTCTATTCTTCCTTCAGCTTGTATGTTAGACCCAATTCCAACTAAATTATTTAAGGAAGTGTTCCCTTTGGTTCCTGGCCCTATTTTAGATATGATGAATCTATCCTTAGTAACTGGACATGAACCACAGAAATTTAAAGTTTTTGTAATCAAACCTTTACTTAAGAAACCTTCCCTCGATCAAGATGACTTGGTTTCCTTTGTGTAGTTTCCTTCTTTATTAATATTGCTAAAATTAGAAACATCCTGTCCAGGAGTGATGCTGAGAAACTAGTCCATGCATTTGTTACCTCAAGTCTGGACTACTGTAATTCTTTACTATCAGGATGTCCACAAATGTAATTAAGCCTTCAGTTGATCCAAAATGTGGCAGCAAGAGTTCTGATGAATATTAAAAAGAGAGATCATATTTCTCCTGTTTTAGCTTCCCTTCATTGGCTCCCTGTTAAATCCAGAATATAATTTAAGATCCTCCTTCTTCCAAATAAAGCCCTTAAAAATCAGCTTTAACATACATCAGAGATCTAATAGTTCAATATGTTCCTAATGTGTTGTGTTCCTTGTGTTTTCATTAACTCTAAGCCGAAAATCATCCTAACAAAAATAAAAGCCTTGAAAAGGTCAGTCTGTGTAAATAATCTATATATTTTCAAAATGACAGTTATTGAAATAATCTCTAATAATACAGACTGTTTCCCAAAAAAATAGAATATCATGGAAAAGTTTGTTTATTTCCATAATTCCATTCAAAATGTTAAACGTTCCATAGATTCAGGGCCCACAACCTAAATAATTTCTGGTATTTTGTTTGTTTGTTTGTACATAATTTGGGCTTCCAGCTCATAAAACTCACAAAAACAGGAATTTAAAAAATTGAATACTGTGAAGAAATTACCATTTACTTCTCCGTTTCTGCTGAAAAAAAGACAGAAATTAGGATCACATTGAATCAATCATAATATGGTACTTTCAAAACGATATGTCAATCATCAATACTTGGTAGGGAATCCCTTTGCCTAAATCACTGTCTCGATGTGCCGTGGCATTGAGGCCATCAGCCTGTGGCATTGAGGCCATCAGCCTGTGGCATTGAGGCCATCAGCCTGTGGCATTGAGGCCATCAGCCTGTGGCATTGAGGCCATCAGCCTGTGGGATTGCCTGGGAGTTATGGAACTCCAGATTTCCTTGATGCTTGCTGTCAGCTCTTCTTTGTTTTTGGGTCTGGTGCCACTCATTCTCCTCTTGATAATACCCCATAGATTCTCAACTGGGTTTAGGTCCGGCGAGTTGGCTGGCCAGTCATGCACTGAGATGGAATGGGCATCAAACCACGTTTTGGTGGTATGGGCAGGGGCCAGGTCCTGCTGGAAGATGAAATCTGCATCTTCATACAGTTCCTCAGCAGGAGGAATCATGAAGTCCTCTGAAACATTCTGGTAGACTGATGCGGTAACATTGGATTTAAGAAAGCAGAATTTACCCTTGGACCTTGATTTTCGAATGAAAGGCACACTATACTTTCATTGGCAAAGAGGACCTTGGACTACTGGCCAACAGTCCAGTCATCTTCTCTTTGGCCCAGTTGAGACAAATCTGAATGTGGTGGTTTTTTGAAGCTGTGACTCCCGCCTCATCTCTTTCTGGATCTCTGCCAGATTCATGAATCATCTCTGTTTGATAATCCCCTGAAGCCCACGGTCAGCTCTTCTGCTGCTGCATCTTCTCCTGCCACATCTTGCCCTTGCACTAGGCTTTCCATTGATATACTTGGATACAGCACTCTGTGAACAGCCAGCCTCCTTAGCTATGAACTTCTGTGACTTACCCATTCTATGGAGGGTATCAATGATGGTCTTCTGGCCAGTTGTCAAGTCTGCAGTCTTCCCCATATTAAACCTAACTGAGACAATTGAACCAAAGTTAAACCATATTTTGATTTGATGTGATCGTAAGTTCTTTATTTATTTTTTGCAAAAACTGAGAAATATATGGTGATTTCTTCACAGTATTCCAATTTTTGAATTTCTTTCTTCATGGGTTTTATGAGTTGGAAGCCCAAATTATGTACAAATAAACTAAATACTCGCAATCGTTTAAGTTGTGGGCTTTGAATCTATAGTATGTGGAAGTTTAACGTTTTGAATGAAATAAATAAACTTTTCCATGATATTCAAATTTTTTTGGAAAGGCTCTGTATTCTAAATTACTGAGTGGGTCTGTTGATGCCAGGCTGTACACTTTCCAGTTTCTGTAGAACTGCATCACAAAATTCTGATGTTCATCCAACAATAAGTGGAAACCAGCGCAATGATGGCCTTATTGGTCAGTTTAAACCTTAACTCGGAGTAGAGGATGTGTAAGAGAAGACTGTTAAAGAATAACCAATAGCTGGAAAACAGGATAGCCACAGACTGTTGATTGAATCAGTTCTTTCAGAACAAATTTCTGTGCAAGTGAAATTGAAGGAGCTACAAACTACACTTTAAAAACTAAAATTTTCTTAAAAAATTGGTGCAACTACTTTATACTTCAATAAATATGAAACCAGTTAGATGTCTAAAATGATCTTTATCATTTTAATAGGTAAAACTAAAACGGGTTAAGTTGACATGAATACTTTTACCTGATGCAGTAACATCCAAAACTGAGTAGTTATAACTACATTATGAATTAAAGTTAATTTAAAACATAAGAAATTGAGTAGATATTATAATGCTTGGTAGATGTAACTGACTGTAAGACGGTCAGTCAACATAAAAAATTTGTTCTTTTTACTTATCAAAATTCGACTTAATATTAAATCGAAAATTGGTATTCTATTTCACTGATCTAAGTTGGAAAACTAATTTATATTACGCATATATATTTTGCATATAAAAAAAGCACCCCATGTTAACATTCCTGGTATTTGGAAATTTATTTTTTATAAAATTGTAACAATGTTGCCTTATAACAGCAAACATCTAGGAAAAATCAAAAACAAAGAAAAACAAGTCAAAAATGCTCACCACACAAGGAGTCCAAATAAATGTCCCTGAAACAAAGAATCACAAAATGTCCAACATAAATTAGTCATTGGGCTGGAGGAACCCAGTAGAGATTTCAGGTGGCCAGCTGTAGGAAATGAGGAACCAACGAAGAGGCACTGGAAGACTGCGGCAAGGTGTCTTGGAAGCAGCAGGCCAGTGGCAGAGGCGCTTGGAGGGAGCAGGCCGGCAGCGAAGAAACCCACGAAGAAGAGGTGGAGACCCACGAGGAAATACTGAGACCTCACAGGGAGACATTGGAGGCTTGAGAGCAGCTGTGGTGACTGCCAGGATGAGTGCAGCCACAGCCGATACCCGGAGCCGAGACAGATCAGCCATGATCTCCTTGGAAGGGGAAAGTACTTGGAACAGCGGCACCAGGTCTGGAACTTGGCAGCAACTGGGCACCGGAACAGTCGCTAGAGAGCCATGGGCGCTGGGACCAGTACTTGAGGGCAGCGACGGTTAGAGGACTCTGCGGCCTGGAGTCCGTGGTGAGGAGCGTGGTCTGATGCATACGGAGGGATGGGATCGGTACTCTGGCCCCCAAGGAGAGGAGTAGGGGCAGCCCGACAGTGATGTTCATGTGATAGACTAAATATGAGGTGGAAAATGTCATTTAATCTCAATATAAATACAGCTTTTGTTTTCTCTTTTTTCCTGCCTCGCTCCACCTCCCAGGAATCGACACAGACACGAAGGAGATCAGAGCCATAGCCATCCAAAGGACCCTCAGACAGGAGCCCCAAGCAGACCAATGCAGGGCTGACTGCACCCCCAAGAGAGGAGCAAAGGAGAGCCCTGGGGGTACATCCAGCAGTTGCAATGCAGGGGGCCGCAGCGACAAACCCACAGACCCCGCCGGCAACCGGCTACTCCAGGGTGGATCCAGCCATGGGCCTGGAGGCCTGGGGCCCGAGGACGTCCCAACCCCCAGCAGGGGCCTGACCAGGCACCAGGGATGAACAGGCACGCCCCCCAAGCACCAAGCCCCGGACACCGAGAGCCACCAAAGCACCGGTGAGCATCAGTCACTGGCAGTGAATGACTGAGGGGAAATAGGGCCTCCATTTGGCCTAAGATGTGCCAGGCTAGAAAGCAGCCCATGACACAACCTGACAGATGCACAGGAATACACAGACAGTCAAATGTTCCCTCCCTTTTACACACATACACTCTCACCTGCACACCAAGGCACACAAGATTGGATGCTGTACACCCACTGATAATCCCCATACACAATCTATACTTCCAGGTACTGATACCCCAGCAGAGGAACCAGCCCCTGGTCCCAGGAGCTGGTCCCCCTACCCTCTAGGTTGGAAACAAGCAGGCCGCCAAAGCCAACACAGTGGCGAAGCAGGCCACCAGCCCAGGCCCCGACCGGACTGCCTGTTCCGCCTCCTTGACCCCAACCCCTGATGGCCAATAGCGAATAGGGGAGTGGAAAGACCCCTAGCCTCCCTCCTCTCGCTCGAGTATGGTATTGATGCATGTTGTTATAATGAGCATTTAAATCAGAGTGGTGGGATGTGGGGAAGGCAACCACACATCCCCCAACCCCCACCCCGAGCCCTTAGTGTCTATATGCAGTTTAACAATGGGCACAGGCACCAGAGGTGAAGCTGAACAGCTCCTCTCCTGGATGCCAAAAAGTCTGCCCACCCCAAGTCCCTACATGTGTGTCTCATAAGAATGTTATGAGAGTGTCTAAGGTGTACAGTGAAATTGGGACCCAGGCTCAGTAGCGGAGATGAAAACCCCTTCCTGCACCCCAGTAATGTTCTCACACCTCAAGGACCTACATGAGTGGCAAAGTGATGGAGCGGGTGGACAGAGGTGTCCTGAGATGGGGAGGGAAGGACTGGGGGACAAAATGCCTTCCTAGGGAGCCAGCTCCCCCACTGACTCCAACAGGCACCACCATTCATCCAAGATGCACCAAGGGAGGAAGGCGTGAAAAGTCCATCCCGGGGCCCATGGCTGCAGCACCACCAAGCCCCACATAGCCCAAGGCAGTTCCCCCGGCCCCATCCCAGAAGATCTATTCCCACCATTCGGTCTACTATCAAAGCACAAAAGACATTGGACACCCAGGTTGAGTCCCGTCCCCCCCATCCAAGTCCACCCCCTAGTGGGAGAGCACTTGTAGCTAGATAGTAACAGTCTCCCATCCAATAAAGGAGGCCCCAAGCACCACCGATGCACTGACAAGAACCCAGCGTATGCACCAGCCCAAAATCCCGACGACATGGCCACCCGGACACCAGGGACAGACCAATGCCCTGGCCAAAGAACACATCACCCCCTATCCCCTTGACAACTGCTGTCTGATGGCTTAGCAAGTGTCCAAATAAAGCCCTCCCCCCTCGGGTCAAAAAATAAGACCCAGGAGCTAAGGCCAGTGCCCAAAAACTGATCATGCCCCAGCCACCAGGCCCCCCCCCCCCAAGACGCAAACAAGATGGACGCCATCCAGACATCGCCAATAGGAATCGGCCCCGAGAGGGGGGGAAAAAAAACGGCAGCACACGTCAGCCACCGACCGACCACGACCCCCACACACCGGCACTTGCAACAGAGACACCCACACCAGCTGACCCCCCAGCCAGGGACGCTGCACCTCAGAACCCTGAGCTCCCAACCCCACACTAGACCCACCCAGGAGCAGCACGGCCACCAGGCCAGTAAACCATGTCCGCCAGTGCAACCCCCTTAAGGCACCACATGCAGCCACCCGGAATGTGGTTAGAGGTTCTTAAACATATCTGAGACCAGAAGTTTTGGTCCAAGCTGACTGATAAATCCACCTCCCATTTTAAATAGGAAGGGCAATCGATTCATCTAATGTAGATAATGTCATGTATATTTCAGACAGCAATTTGGGGGAGTTGATATTTAAAAAATCTAAAACTCTTGCTGGCATTTGTAACTCAACTGTATTAAGTCAAAATGTACTTCTCATAAAAGATTTAATTAGCTGATATTCTAAAAATATGTTGTCAATCCCATTTAGTGTAAATAATGTATTAAATGTGATAAAGTCTGTTCCTTCAAATATATGTTCCAGGTATTCAATTCCTTTACACCTCCAGTCAGGAAAGTGTATCGTACTTTTTTTTTTTTTTTTTTTTTGCAGGATGAGAAGAGCTGATATTAATACTTTAAAAACATTCATATCAGTTTATATTTGAGCTAATAAATTGTAGGTCTAAAATTTTTTTTATCTTACATCTTAAATACAGCTTTTCTAAAGGCCTCAGAGGTTAGAAGACAAAGGAACACAGCAAACAGATCATGGAGACTATTGTAGAGAAATGTTAAATGAGATTAGGTCAAACAATATCTAGCTTTGACTCACAGCTTAGGTGGGAGAATCTGTTGACAGGAAAACTAATAATTGAGCACTTCACAAATCTGTTCTTTAAAGGAGTCATAACCTAGTATTACTTTGGATACCCACATTCTATTAGTCTTCCAGGCCCTTCTAAAAAAAAAAAAAGTTGAAAAGAATAAAATAAACACAGAGCTTCTCTGACAACTTATTTCTGAAGGCATTATTGTCTCGCGAGATCTGATGCGATATTTTGGCTGTCGTGGGGGGCGTGTTGATTGGTGGCATTCTAGGTCATTTGTTGTTTGCAAAGTAGCAGCCATTACCCGTGTTATCCTCAGAGCTACTACTCCTGCTAGCATACAATAGCTGCATTAGCAGTTAGCTGCTGTTTGTTACACACAGTAGAGCAATAAAAACACAGCCTTACCGTTTCAATTGCAGGCAAGTCTCTGATTGTTGGAATGGCCCCTTTTTCCAAACAGAGCTCGAGTTCGTACTTCGAATCGGAATTCAGTAATGGCGGCGCTCGACTGAATATGAGGGGGAGAGGGGCAGGGCTGGCTTCCTGCAGCATAGGTCTGTGATGTCCATATATGATATATCCGGCGCCGACTTGACGTCAAGTTGGCCAGAAATTTAACATCGCGTTTTTGAGTGCGCATGGGCTGGTTGACGAACCCAAGGGCAAACAAATGCTTTAAACTAACACTGTCGGCTTCCCGGCCAGTGTATAATCGTTAGACAATCATAACATACATTTTTTTCTTGTGGAAAAGTTAAAATTACAGGTCATGACTCCTTTAAGGAAAAGTGCCAGGAAACCATTGCTGAGAGAAAGCCATTAGAAGTCTTTTCCAAGCCAGGTAGGCAAGTGACTGTGTTCTGGTCTGATGACACAAAAACTGAATTTGTCTTACATGCCAAACATTATGTGCTTTCAGTAACTTTAAACATCCACCTGAACATACTTGCACATTAGATAAATGAAGTTGTGCAAGTAAATCCCAAATAAATACAACAAAGTTGTGGTTCTAATGTGACAAATATGGATTTTTTTTTTTACTTAAATTCTAAAGATAATTAAACATTTGATAAACAATGAAATTTATCTTGTTTTTCTCAAAGATATTCTGCTTTATGTATACTAGTGCCTAGTATTCATGTTTTTACTTGTGAACTAAATGTAGACAAACAGCAGGTACAAGAAAAGCCACATGGGTAAAGTGGCGTGCTGTGCATGCATGAGCAGGCCAAGCTGATGTAGCAAATGAATTTGGAGGGGCGTAATGAGAGATGGCGCTGGGCTCAGGCCCGATTTCACAGCCACATCATTAGGGTGAGGCAGCCCCTTCCCCTGAATTAACGCGCACACACAGCTCAGCAGAGTGGCCAGAGGAAAGACGACCAAGGTCAGTCGCCATGCGACTGTCTAATGAGAGGTGACAAGTGAGAAGAGAGGCTCCAGACTTTGGTCATTAAACATACATTTTTAGGGCGTGTTTTTGTGTTTCCCCCTGTGTCCACGTACGTTTTTCTGAATCACAACCAAATTCATGTGGGGAAGATACTGTATGTGCGCTTAAACATCCACACGATACCCTTCACGTGACCTTTGTGTACTTCCTGGGAGGCAGGTGTTGAGGCTGTAGGGGCTGAAATGAGTGGCCGACAGGAGGCGGTGCCACTTTATTTCTCTACATTTGCAGGTCTTGTAAATGATGCTGAACCCTGCAGGTAGCTCTACATACACACATGCAGAGTTCCAGTTTGAGCTCAGTGAGCCGTTTTTGAAGTCCTTGTGTTCCTCTCTGGATGGGATTATTTTTTTCAACAGAATAAGAAAAATATCAGTTTAAATAGACCTCAAACCTGTCCATTTACACAATGTCTAACTCAGACCGGCCTCAATGTAAACCAGCAACAGCTAAGTGTACAGCTTATTAAGGCTGGTAAAATTACAGATGTCACAAACTACAGATATACATGTGTAATTGCAGAATTAGATTAGTTGAATAGGTCCAACAATATGTGCATACCCTTGAGCTTTGTTGAAACACCTTTTGATTCAGTTGTAGGATTATTTCTTCTTGGGTTCAAACCTGCTGACATTTGGGTAGCACTTTATAATAATTACACCTTGCTTAGCCTCAATTTCAAATCAATAAATACTTAATTAATTAGTAACAAATAGAAAATTAACAATGACTCCTACCTAATATGCAGTTAACCAATACATTCATTAATGCTTTACTTCTAATAAATTGTTCCATGTAGAAGCTCTTTACTTATTGCTCATTCATACTTAATATACAATGAACAAACTATGTGTAAGTGCATTTATACATGGCCTATTATACAATGATTTAGATACGTATTAATGATTAGAAGTATCTAATTGATGATTTACTCATTCTGCAATGCATTAATTAAGTGCATTGCTAGTAGCTAAATAAGTCTTTTATGATAATCTTTGTAAAGTGAAGTCTATTTATGCTTTATCACATATTTGTTAATGTATGTAGGCTTTCTATGGACCTGATGTCCTGTGTGTCCCTTCTGAATAATTGAAAAAGATAAATCAATACATGGCACTGGAATGAAGAACATATTCTTTGTATTTAATGTTAAAAATTCAATAATGCATAAAAAAAATTAAAACATGGGCACAGCTTTTACACTTCATTTTTCTCTTCAGCAACAACTTCTTCTGGAGCCATTTGATACATTTTATTGACTTTTAGTGTCTTTCTTTTTTATCATCTCCGCATTTATAATCCACCTGTGTGAGTTGGGTAATTTCTGACCATAAAATGTTACATTTTTATATAGTTCTACCTGAACTGTTACCCTAAGGACTAGTACTAGTGTGGTTCACTGTGAAAAACTCCCACTGGAATGCTCCCCATCTCACTTTGGTTACGTCATCACCGTTAATGCACACAATAGTTGGGCAGAAAAGTGATTAAAGTTTAGGTATACCAAAGTCTATTCTACTGACAGGGATTCAGAACAGCGAGGAGTTGGGGACAGAGACAGTGAAACAAGCAGCAAGTGAATGTTTGCTTTCTGGACAATTTCTAACAAGCTGATTAGGATAGGGAAGTGCTACTCCTGTGTCACATGCTCGGCTCGGATGACATAACAAACAACCCCAACGTCACCTCCGAGGCACAAACCGGAGCCTATTGAAATAAAAATGTATTTTTTTAAACGAATACAAAAAATGTATTTACAAATTCAATATCCATCCATTATCTGTACCCGTCCATCCTATGCAGGGTTGTGGGGTTGCTGGGGCCTATCTCCAGCAGTCACGGGGCGAGAGGCGGGGTACACCCTGGACAGGTCACCAGTCCATTGCAGACAAATTTAATATGTATGTACAAATTTAATATTACAGCATGTTTGAGGATCTCCTATATTTGTTTTTCAAAGCCTTTTAACATTTTACATTTTTTGTATTGTTTATATTTGTTACAAATATAATGTATTGGATTTTTATTGTGCTTTATAGTATATCAATGCTCTTTCAAAGCGCTTACATTCTTGTTTCCAATGGTGTTTACACAAGTCAGTGTACATCTCTACTTTTCTTTAATTTTATACATGATGGACTTCTCTGTGTTTCAATGGACCCAACTGCGATGTTGGTTAAAAAAAAAAGAAAATCGGATTAAATGGAAATGCTTAAGATGAAGGTGCGATGGCAAAATGAAAACATTAATGAGCTTACAAAGGAACAAGAGTTTTTGAAAACACAGTTGGCATTAGGTTATTATTTTTACCTACATTAAACTGTATGTGTTGTCTCTGTATTTCTACTTTTTCATTATTATTGTTATTACATTGTGTGTCTGATTTTTGACATTTCTAATTTGGTGTTTTCTCAATTTTTATTATCTACCTCCATTTAATCATATCTGCTCAAGCTTTTCAGGAAAAGTGGGACAATGATACAAGCATTTAAATGTTATGGAATGGACCAGAACACCATTATGATAATGGTTTCCCATTGCAGAGCTGTCGATCACTGGATCAGGGAAATATACGGAGGTCTTAAACTACAACAGTCAGGTTAAGCTCTCTGTGTTTGGAGCCCAGTGTGTGTTGACAACTACAGAGGACCCAGAGGTAGACCAGCTGATGAAGAACTACAAGACTAATGGAAAGCTGCTGCTTTTCAACATAAAGTAATGAATGATTATAACGTTGACTTTCATTGGTTTCTGAAAGTATTTTATAGTTACATTTATAATAGAAAACTTATCACTGATGAGATACCATTTTATTATTGAGACATCTGTTGAAAACAATTATTTGCACTGATAAAAATATTTTTTGTTTATTATTAATAACTTGTGTTAACCACTGAAGGGACTATTTCTGCATGTATGTTATCAAATTTGAAGATTTAATACAAACAATATGCTCTTCATTTGAGTGTCATGTTAAAATATTAAAGTGTGGTTACTATAAGGTGCTAACGACATTTGGCCTCTTCTTTATCCTTAAGCTAAAGCAACAGCAGGGAAAAAGGCTACAGTAGAACAGTGTTATAATCCAGTGGTTTTTCCCTGTGTCTGTCTGTCTCTGCGTCCTTAGTTGTCCCCAGCTGTCTCTTGTTTCCTTGATTGTCTCCTCTGTGTATTTATACCCCTCTGTGTTGTCGTTACATGTTGTGCCTCGTCGTGTCCTCTCCTGATCCTGGCTACATGGTCTCAGAGTTTTTGCTGTAAGTCTGAACAGTCATCATTAAAATGAGGTTTCCATCTACAAGACTCCACTCTGTGTATGGGTCCTCAACTCATTACATGACAAACAGTCATTGTATAAAGGTATTAGTCAGAACAAAAGTATAAAACATTCCACAGCATTATATATAAAGCATAGCCTAAACGTCAGTAAAAGGTTTGTAGTTTTGTATATGGAGGGTCAAAGTATTTTAAACTGGTTCATTTTTTCCTACTTGATCATTCAATAATAGCAGTTTAAGTAGTGTACCGCTCATGCTTTCTGTTAACTTGAACTATTATTGATTTTAAACCATCAATGTCTGTTTAGTCATCTGTAGTAAAAGAGTAAATCACTCCAAATGATGTTTTAGAGTTGTAAACTATTTGTGTCGTTAGGGACACAACCACAAGCCCTGTGGATCATCAACCTCCTTGCATTTTACACAGAGTTCCTCTGTAGCCTTGAAAAATCTGCGATTTGATTTTCAAGAGAAGAATGGGAAAGGCGAATAAATATGGAAAAATCGTAGTTTTTCTGTGGGAAGGAGATGATGTGGGAAGGAAATGATAGCCTGAAGGTCTTTCTGTGCTTTATTTATTTATCTCTCTCATCTCCTTGCTTTTTGTCTTTCTTTATTCCTTGTCTCTCTTTCATTCTTTCCTTACATTCTTTCTTGTACCCTTACTACTTTCAGTCACTCTCTCTTTGCTTTTGTTCTTTGTTCACTATCCTTCCTCCCTACTTTCTGTTCTTCCTCCATTTCTTGTCTCCTTCCTTCCTTCCTTCCTTCCTTCCTTCCTTCCTTCCTTCTAGTTTAAGGTGTCTGCAGGTTCCATATCTATAGTGCCTGATAGTGCATTTGGTAGCACTGATGCTTTATTGGAAGAAGGTCCAGGGTTTGTTAAGCTCCTTAGGTGTTTGTGTTTTCAGTTTCAGTTATTTCATTTCCTATCTTATAATTTTAGTTTATTTCTAGGTGTTAGCTTTGGTTAATTTATACTTTGGGTTCTTAGTGTTACTATTTTGGCTCTGTCTTCCTTCCATATTTTCACTTCCTGTCCTTAGATAGTCTTTACCTTTGTTTCATTGTTTTATCTTTTATTTGCTTTATCCTTATTTCAGAACTGGCCCCATTAGTTCTGCTTAACTTAATTTCTCTTATTAATTGGTCTTCTTATAATGAATCCTTTTCTATATGTTCATTTCCTTCTGTTCTGTTTTCTCCTCTGTAGTGCTTCTTTGAGTTTCTCTTAGGTTCCTTTACTCTCATTTTCCTAGCTATCTTTTATCTTTAGAGTCAGTCCTTGTTCTTCTTTAGAATGGTTCGTTCTCTAGTCTTTTAGGTTTGTTCTTGGCTGTCCTCTCTGTTTCGTCCTTGCCATTCTGCCTCCCTGCCCAGCTGCATTGCATTCTCAATATCTCTACTCTCCCTCTCACCTGCATCTGGTTACACTAATTGGTCCTCAAGTATCATTTCCTCCTCAGTATTTAAGCAGTTCTCATTCAGTCCCTACTCTCTGGTTCATCATCAATGCTTCCAATTCCCCGGTCTCAGCATTTTCGTGTCCTCCCATGCTACCTTGTAAGTTCCTTTGTTTTTTTATGTAATGTGTTGTAATGTGTATGTGTTTATGTCATTTTCCTAACATTGCTGCATTTGGGTCCTTATATACAAGACATGACAGGGTTTCAATCCCAGCTTGGGGTCTGTCTCTATGGAGTTTGATAGTTCTCCCTGTGTATATAGTGGTTTACCCTAGGTACTCCGGCTTCCTCCCACAGTCCAGCAACATGATTGGTCTCTCTAAATTGTGTATGAGCGTGTGCATGCATGGTTGTGTCTCCTGTGTCTCTGGGCTGCCTGGAAATTTTGACTTCAGAAGGTGTTCTTTGTGTTTCTCCTGCTGGAAACGTGTAAAATCCAACTTGTGGGTAAAGGGAAAACGCACCATTACATCACATCAATAGGTCCAGGCCTCTTCTTTTAGGGGACGTCATATAGAAAAATGGCATATAAAGCAAAAGTGTGGGCAAAATAATTATTTAATTTCACTAAAACATTCAAGGGCTGAGTTTTTAACTGGGGCGATTTCTGTACTCCACAGCTAGCTACTCTACATCACGCAAATCTAGGTTGGATTAAGGTTAACATATAAAAAGAAATCAATCAACTATATAATACTCAACTGAAATACCAATTTTGCACTGGATACTGGCCTAATTTACCCTATACCACTTTCCTCTGATCCTTTTTTTGTAAAACGAACAGAAAAACACACAAGGCCAGCCAAAGTGCATATGTAATGGCTTGGTAGTAACAACACGAGCAAATCCACCAAGGCTGGAGAAAGAAAAGTACTGGAAAGGCAAAGGAAAGAAGGAAGAATCACATACAGTGGGCCAAAAAAGTATTTGGCAGCCACCAATTGTTCAAGTTGTCCCACATAAAAACATTAGAGAGATCTGTAATTTTCACACTTCCACTGTGAGAGAGAGAGGATGTGAAAGAAAATCCAGGTAATCACATTGTATGATTTTTAAACTGCGGACATTTCCTGACCATTTCATCAAAATCCACCTATAACTTTTTGAATTGTGTTGCTAACTAACAGACAGACAAGCAAACCCTGGCAAAAACATAACCTCTTTGGTAGAGGCAAATGGACTTAACTTAAATAGCAATCTTCTAGTCATAGATAAAGCGTTTCACACTGGAGCCACATTCACCCATTTGCACTCGTAAACATGCACACATTCATACACCGATACAGAGCTCGGTAGGCAACTTGAGTTTTAGTGCCATGTCCAGAGCCACATCATCATGTGACAGGAGAAAGCTGGAATTGAAACTAAAACCCCCCGATTGCAAGACAACTATTCTACCTACTGAATCACAGTCACTTTCAAACAGCTACTCACCATACATGGTGGATTCCACCCTAAATCTAGTATCAACAGGCTATACACTAAGCAAACAGAAGGAGGCAGAGGTCTAGTGAGCATCAGACCCACTATTTAAGATGAAACATCCAAGCTCTAAGAATACATCAGCAATATGGCCCCTGCCTGCCTTACAACATTGCAACACAAAACAAGAAAATCAAAAACAACTCTACCGAGTCAGTTCACCCCACCCTACAGGCTTTCGGATCACCCCCAAATTCTAATCACTTGTTCCTGGTCCCATTGCAGACATTTCCTGAAAATTCGCTTCATTTCATTCAAATTCATCCACCAATAACTTTTTGAGTTATGTTGTTAACTAACAAACAAACCCTGTCGAAAACATAACCTCCTTGGCGGAGGTAACTAGTCCATAATGTCTAATGTTTAACCAGGTAGACCAGGTTCTCTATAAACCGAGTATAACATCAGATTTCTTTTATCATAATACATTTAATCAAAAGATAATCATAAAGGGGAACTGACCTTTGCAACATGATGAGTATTGAAGTGTCAGTTATTGGAGAAAATTAGCTTAATTTTATAGTTTTAACTAGAAAAGCACTTGGAGAGCACAGACCTCCGCCAAGGCAGTTCAGTCCCAGTCAAGACACGGGTCTTTGCACTCAGAACAAAAGTAAAGCTGTTGATTTAATTAGTGCTGTAGTCTAGTTTATTCTACTCTACTTTTTTTTCCTCCCAAACAATCATCAGTCAAAATGTTAAATCGGTCAGATTAGTCAGTGATTTTAGGCCTGCCTTGCTTTCTGCTGCGGCTCCTTCTGTTCTGCATTTATGAAAATGCCTTCATTATCATTTCTTGTGTAGATAATATTTTAATGAATGATAAGACCGAGAAACAGCTTTAATTTGTTAGAATTATTTGAGCTTTATGTATTTTCGTTTACATCAATCTTTAAACCCCCTGTTTTGTGTCTGATGTCAGTCATTAAATCTAGGCCCCGCCCCCTTTGTATTACAGCCCTACTTTTATCTCGGTGTGACCCCAAAATCACCACTTGCCCCATTTAGCCCTCTTTAAAAACATCCTAGATACATCCCTGCTCAGCAGTCTAAATGAAGTATTTTTAGGCTTATATAAACATTATTCAAGCATTATAACCTATAATCATTTTGAACATGACAATGAATTAAACTCACTTTAGAGTTAAACAGGTCTGACCAACATAATTCAAACTCTTAGAAAAGTATTTGTTTCCTTCTGACTTTTTCACGTTTGTTTTGTATTTTCTGCTGCTGAAAAAACTTCCTATAGCTGAAGTTCATGAAGCTGCTCTGTCTGTGTTTCACCGTGGTGTGAACAGCTGAGTGGATTGTGGCACAGATGTGAGTAAAGCAGTATCTGCATGGCAGAACAAACAACACATATTAAAATACAAAGGAGCATGTTTCAGTGCTTTGCCCAGTAAGTTCTGGTGCTGCTAAAAGCAAGCCGCCAGTTAAGGGCCGGGAGAAAGCTGGCAATGAGCTGATGCATTTTTTGGCTCCAGGGCTATGAGGAGCTGTAGTGAAATCAATGAGGAGAAGCAACGGGACGTAACACCTGTTTTTGAAGATTTCTTTTGTAATGGCAATATATTTGCAAGGTTAGAAGAGAAGCACGTCAGTCAACATGTCTGACAATTTCAAGTTTTACATCGGCATTTTTAACTTATGTCAGACTGTGCGTTGTGTTTTTGCAAACAATGCTGTCGGGACTGATCTGCCTATTGCTCACATTATCTCAAAGACATAGCTACGGGATTTAAATTAATTGTTTGTTTACCTGTGTTATGTGTTGGCCCAGAGTCACTGCCAGCCACCATAACTGTAGAATTGTCCCTCTTATTTCTGTCAAAAAAATTGTCTGTCCATTTTTTTGTCCGCTTTAAATAAGAGTTTAGATTACACACCAGGCTGTCAGCCAATAAAACAAAGACTATTCCCCTTTTACATGCAACTCCTCTCTGATTGGTCATACCGTTGGGCCTCTGTTGAGTTTTCTTGAGTTGTTTTCTTAAGTCAGGCCTCTGCCTTCTTCATTAATGTCATAGGGCGCTCAGTTAATGTAAACCTATTCCCTTTAGGTTGAAAAAACATTTGGGGTTTGAGCTGGGAATGCCCAGGGCCAGGCGACGCTACTGGTGGCAATGTTTCTGATAGCTGAAACAGAGAAATCCAAAGCAGTAGAGATGAGCAACTGAAAGCTCAGCTCCCCGTGGTGATGAGATGGGCAGAGGGTACAGTAAGATGAGCCGCCTGGGAAGACCATGTGAAGGAGTTCAGACAGATATTGAGGGGCAAGGTTAGGTATGGTTACAGGCTTAGGCAACCCAGTCATTCTAGCTTAAAAAATAATCCGATTTGTTGTTTTTGTCTTGAATTTCAAAGGGAAAATGTGATATGAAAGATAGAAAAAGTCTGGAAATTATTTATCTGGATCAAATTTGTCAAATCCTAACACTCGGGAATTTTAACAACCTGTGCAGACATGACATACAGCATGTCCTGAAATTAAATTCTGATTGAAGCTTGTCATTTAAATTGGCTAATCTCATCTGGCCGTAATTGCAGGTTGTTCTCATACAAACATTAAAACTCAAGCAGACTGTTCTGCGTCCAGATGGCTAACCTTAAAGACAGCTCTCTGCAGCTGTCCTCTTTGCAGTTAACTCTTAATGACTTGTAACTCGGGATGCATCTGACATTTCTAGTGACAGCCTCAAGCTTGACGAGGAAGACTGAACGCTTGATAATCACCACGGTGACACCATTAAGATGACGCTCAGGGACCTCCCTCAGACATTTATCAAAAGATAAAAAGAGATTAGCAAAACCTCACTTCATGGCTCACATCTCATAAGAAAAGTGACACACTGAACTGCTAGTTGTGGTCACAGGCTGACCATATAGATCCCAAACCCTTGTGACTGTTAAGAGCTGTATCTATCATCTTCATTACTTTGGTCATATCCTCCTGAACTAGTGTGTCTAACTTTACCCACAAAACACCAGAAAGAACACACATACTGTTGCATGCTTCATATGGTTCTCCAGAGCTTCTATTATGAGATATTCTCAGTTCAAATGTTTCCCCGAACAGTAACACTATCTGCGGTGTTGTTGAGGTCATGTAAGTTAAAATCCAGCCTGAAAACTTTTATCATTCTCTTCATTTCTTCCCTTTTTTATTGGCATTCTGACAGAGGACATGCTGTAAAAATATTCTTTACATAAATAAACCTATGATAAACCTTATGGAGGCTTTTTTTTTTTACAGCTAAAAAAAAAAGAGTGATATCATGATCTTTTTCCTCATCAGTGATGCCCCGAAAGACTTTCCTACCATGTTAGTCTTTGTTGTAACATCATGTTCCTCAACCAAATAAAATTAAATCAATCACAACATGATCATCTGCCGCCTTGGTGTTTTCAGCCGTCCACTTTTCTATTTCCAACTGAGCCACAAACTGTATTAATAACTTATTAAATCACATAATTACATTACAGGCATCCCTGCATTTATATATATATATGAGCGCATCATCTTCTCTCGGATGGATTCGCCCTGCAAATCAAGTTAATCACAGCACTGAAAGCAATAATGAGTGTGGCATGCTACTCAACAAACTAACAAACCCATTAGCTAGTCTGCCTGTCTCCAAATCCAAAACCTTATATTCATTAGATAGTAATTCAGAGCAGAAAATGAGATTGAGATCCTTGATGTTACAGAGAAATGCATGCCAATCTCTTAGAAACAAAAAAAAACTGCAACGGCTGAGACAAGATCGAAAAACAAATTTCTAATTTTGTCCATGAAGTGAGAAAGGAGTTGATAATTAGTCTGGGATGAGAGGAAGACGTTACCGACATGACCAAATCAGTTTTCAATCCATTCCTCTTTCTGTCCAATTTAACACAGCTGCTGGAGCCGATCACGCTGAGGAGCACTCCGCCAGCTTATGTAACTCCAGGAAGAAGTGGTGTGAAAAATGGTGCCATCAATCCATTTTGCAGTTTTGTGCTTTTTACCGTGGGGACTTTGTCACACCCCTACAGAGTAGCACATTATGATGATCCAATTCCGCTTTCTTAGGTTTGTAGGACA
Organism: Valencia hispanica; assembly: GCA_963556495.2. Taxonomy (NCBI): domain Eukaryota; kingdom Metazoa; phylum Chordata; class Actinopteri; order Cyprinodontiformes; family Valenciidae; genus Valencia; species Valencia hispanica. The sequence goes on from OY747709.1 coordinate 3,359,095, forward strand.
AAGTGTGGAACATTAAATCCAAGAATCTTATCAGCCATCTTTATGAAAATGTCGAAGTGATAAACTAACTTCCCTTACCTTTAAATCAATAAGCAGCCCTCAGGCCATTTGTGGCCCTCAAAATGACCTTGTGCGTTCCACAAACACAATGGTACAAAGGCATAATGCAGATGGACACCTTTTTCAAAGTTTTTACTGCTATATTGTCACTGACAAATTTACATCTTCTTAAAAGGGAAAAGATGATGTACTACAGAGTCTTTTGGTGGAGCTACGATGATTTAAAGATCTCTTTTATACAAAAACCAGACTACAATGTTTGTTTAGGTAAAATACTGCATGTATTTGAGTTTTTAAGAAGAAAGATATTTTGTGGCCCATAATTTCTTTTAGCTTTTCCTTTTCCTAACGGAGCACTTCGCTCTCAGACTGCAGGTTTACTTGTAGTTCCTAGGATTTCTAAAAGTAGAATGGGAGGCAGATCTTTCAGTTATCAGGCTCCTCTCCTGTGGAACCAGCTCCCAGCTTTAGTCCGTGAGGCAGACACTCTGTTTACTTTTAAGGCCAGGCTTAAAACTTTCCTTTTTGATAAAGCTTATAGTTAGAGTGGCTAAGGTTATTCTGAGCTATCTCTGCAGTTATGCTGCTATAGGCTTACCCCTCCTTTCCACCGGAAGCGTAAGCGGCACGTTACAGCAGCAGCACGTTTCACTTGTATATTCTGCTGCTTGGCCCTTTGCACCGCGTGCGTATGAGGCGCATATCACCAGGGAAGCAGCTGTCACAGAGAGAGCACGAAATCACGCGAGATTAGCAAAGTCACGCGTGGTTTCGTCAGTAAACACAACAACCATAGACATATATAAACAATATGAGAATAATAACCAACATGGCTCCAAAAGGTTGGTGTTTTATTTTATGTTCCTTTTTATATTCACCAATAAGTTTATGTTATGTCAGGGAATATCCAAAATCGATGACACACAAATGAGACCCTCCCGCGAGGTACTGACTTCTCACCGGGCCGCAAAGGTAGTGACTTTTTTTAAAGTAAACCAACCGCAAAGCAGCACGTTTCTTTTATTTTGAAAATTTCCGGTGCCGAGCCGTATATTTCCTGTCTCCTCTATCCAAAATGTAGAAATTTACGTGTTTCAGGGGCGTACTGTGTAGAAAATAGGACTGCCACGTATAATTAGAAAAGTGCTGCGACATGTCCCTCCTCAGACGCGGCAGACTCGTGCTGCTTTCGCCTCTGGTGGCTGCGTATGACGTGCTGCTCCTATAACGTGCTGCTTACACGTCCGGTGGAAAGGAGGGGTTAGACTGCTGGAGGACGGACTGACCAATTTTCTTCACTCTGCTACGTTTCTCTCCTACTACTCTCCAATTGGATTATTTGCTGTTATTTTGACTGTTAACTTTGTTTTTCTCTCCATAGAAGTGATGTATTGAATGATGATGTCTTGTTGGAGGGGCGCATCACCTGGAATGATGCTCCCAGTAACTGAACTTCCCTCATGCCCCGTTATCGACTTTTTACTTCTGTTCTCTCTGTGTCTCTGGTCTGTGTTCTTAAACCCCCTGACTGTCGTGGCAGATGGATGCTCGTATTGAACCAGGTTCTGGTTCTGCTGGAAGTTTCTTCCTGTTAAAGGGGAGTTTTTCCTCTCGACTGTCGCTACATGCTTGCTCGGTGTGAGGGATTGCTGTGAAGTCAACGACACAACGCAGGCAACTGTCTACTGTCGCTACATGTTGGTCCAGGCGGAGTAAATACTGCAAGTCAATGACTCGATGCAATCTGCTGGGATTCCTTAGATAGAAAACTTTTCAACTGATTGGAAAAAAAACTGAAGGATTAATTGGACTGCATGTACAATTGAATTGAAATGACTTCTTGTTAAGTGCCTTGAGATGACATGTTGTGAATTGGCGCTATATAAATAAACTGAATTGAACTGAATACAGGTGGGTGACAACACAATGCCAGGGTGGGACATATCAGCAATGGCAATAAAGAAGCAGTTGGTGCTCCCCATCAATGAAACTCTTTGATTCTAGTGCCAAATGTGGCCCATGGAGTATTTTTATTCAGTATGCAAAATCATTTGTGTACTAGAGGTGGCCCGCCAGTAGACGGGATGTGCACAGTTCATACTACATATCGCTTAATGCTGTGCTGGTGAGTTGGCGCAATTAATCCCTCCCCTTCTCTGTTGTCATTCAGCCACAATCTCATGCTGCTATTGCCTTGTTTATACTGAGTGGTACGGCACGGGTGGGTGTAGTTCAGTAAGCTATTTTGTCTGTTTCCATTGTGAAAGCGACTCACACTGTTGGCCGTTTCCACCATGCACAAGAGTTCAGTAGTTAAATAAAACAGTCACGACACTTATATCTGCAATATACAGCCTTAACTGGTCAGTTTATTGTTCGTACATACCTGTGGACAGTATTCTCAGAGTACAGACAGATCACCGCATCTCCAGCCTTGTTGTTGAAAGTGTGCTATACAAATAAAATTGCCTTGCCTAGCCTTCTCCCCAGAAACTCTGCACCCCCTGGATACTCTGCACTTTCCAAAACCTCCCTACACTCTGCTTCTCGACTCTCAGCACTCTCATTTTAAGCCCTATTTCGTGCCCTTGTAACACACGAGCCGTTTGATAGGAGACAGAAGTTCTCCCAGCAATGTCTCCTAGTAACTTCAAGAATTCACTTTATTAGAATCATAATCAGAATCGCTTTATTGCCATTGCCAGTAAAAAATAAATAAACAAATTTACAGACTAGGAATTTGTTTTGTATCGGTGCAGATAAAAAACGAAGTAAGAGAAATTAAGTAAAAACATAACATACTTTTAAATTAAATAACTGGTTAAAAACAGCAATATGTTTGTTTTTTGTAACAGTAGCAGGGGAAAAGTGTGGCTATTTAGCTAATATTTAAGACTCTGATGGCTGAGGGGAAGAAGCTGTTTCTGTGGCGGGCAGTTCTGGTCCGGATAGACCATAGTCTCCTTCCTGAGGGTTAAACGGGCTGTGTCCAGGGTGAGAAGGGTCAGTACCATATGGTGATAGAAGAGGTGATGATGGACTCTATGATAGCTGTGTAAAACTGCACCATCAAATCCGTCGGCAGTTTGAGCTTCCTCAGCTGCCACAGGAAGAACATCCTCTGCTGGGCCTTCTTAATGAGGGAGGTTATGGTCAGCTCCCACTTAAGGTTCTGGGTGATGATAGTACCCAGGAAGCGGAAGGAGTCCACAATGGAGATGGGGAGGTCAATGAGGGCAAGGGGGGATGAGACTTTCCTGAAATCCACAATCATCTCCACTGTCTTCTGAGTGTTTAACTGCAGGTTGTTGTGGGTGCACCAGGACACCAGCCGATCCACCTCCTTTCTGTAAGCAGACTCCTCACCATCTGAGATGAGCCCAATAAGGGTGGTGTCATCTGCAAACTTGATCAGTTTCACGGACTGATGGCTGGAGGTGCAGCAGTTCGTATACAGAGAGAATAGCAGAGGTGAAAGTAAACAGCCCTGAGGGGAGCCGGTGCTGATGGTCCTAATCTCCAACACATTCTTCCCCAGCCGCACGTACTGCCTCCTATCCGTCAGGAAGTCAGTGATCCACCTGCAGATGGAGTCGGGCACGTTGAGCTGAGAAAGCTTGTCTTGGAGCAGAGCTGGCAGAATGGTGTTGAATGCAGAGCTGAAATCCACAAACAGGATCCTGGCATAGGTTCCCGGGGAGTCCAGATGCTACAGGATAGAATGAAGAGCCAGGTTGACAGCATCATCAACAGACCTGTTGGCTCTGTAGGCGAATTGCAGCGGATCCAGGAGGGGTGCGGTGATGGTCATGAGGTGAGAGAGGACCAGACGCTCAAAAGACTTCATGACTACAGACGTCAGTGCCACAGGCCTGTAGTCATTAAGTCCAGTGATCCGTGGCTTCTTGGGAATGGGGATGATGATTGAGGGTTTGAAGCAGTTTGGCACCTCCCCCAACTTCAGGGAGGTGTTAAAGATGTCCATGAAGACTGGAGTAAGCTCATCCACGCAGTGTCACAGGGTGGAGGGGGAGACACCATCCGGCCCAGGAGCCTTGCGGAGGTTCAGCTTGCTGAAGAGGTTGTGTACGTCCTGCTCTTGGATAGAGAGGGGAGTGGGAGAGGAGGGGTAGTCAATGGGCTTTGATGAAGTGGAGTGAGTGATGGTGTCAGGAAAGGTGGAAGTGTCTGGATAGGTCTCAGGGCTGGCAGATGGTCCATCAAAGCGACAATAGAAGTCGTTGAGGCGGTTGGCCAGTTGCAGGTCATCAGCGGTGTGGTGGGCACTCAGCTTGTAGTTGGTAAGCTGCCTAAGCCCCCTCCAAACAGAAGCAGAGTCGTTGGTAGAAAACTGTTGCTGGAGTTTCTCTGTATAACATAATTTAGCATTTCTCACCTCCTTGCTAAAACTATATTGTGCCTCCTTGTAGCTGTCTCTGTCCCTATGCCTAAATGCTGCTGCTTTCTCCACCCTGAGCTGCCTGAGTCTACCTGTGAACCAGGGCTTGTCGTTGTTGTAAATCACCCTAGTGCATGTTGGGATAATGCTGTCCTCACAAAAGTGGATGTATGAGGTCACAGCATCAGTAAACTCGTCCAGGTTGTCCGTGGCAGCCCTGAACGTCTTCCAGTCTGTGGAATCCAGATACATGCGTAGCTCCTCCACTGCTTTGCTGGTCCACTTCTTTAATGTCCTCATCCTAGGTTTGGCAAGTTCAGCCTCTGTCTGTAAGGGGGGATCCGGTGAACCATTACATGATCAGAAAGTCCAAGAGCTGCGCGGGGCACCGCACGGTAGGCTCCGCCCACTGTAGTGTAACAGTGATCCAAAGTGTTCTCTGCTCTGGTTGGACATTTAATAAACTGTCTGTATTTTGGTAGCTCCTGGCTCAGATTCGCTTTATTAAAATCACCAAGGACTATAACTAAGGAGTCTGGAAAAGCCTGCTCCACATGCAGAATCTGGACCGCAAGTGAACGCTGAGCTTCGTGCACTTCTGCGTCAGGCGGGATGTAAACAGCGGCCAGAATGAATGAAACAAACTCACGCAGGGAGTAAAAAGGCTTACAGTTGATGAAGAGATATTCCAGAGCAGGAAAGCACTGTTGGAAGATCACAGTCACATCATTGCACCAGCCGCTGTTGATGTAAAAACAGACCCCTCCACCCTTGGTCTTGCCAGAGAGCTCCGAATCGTGATCCGCACAGTGGAGCTGAAATCCCTCCAGGTGTAGCGCACAGTCTGGGATCTGATCACAGAGCAACGTCTCTGTGAAACATAGAGCACAAGAGGAGGAAAAGTCGCTGTTTCTTTTCATCAGGAGTGCAAGCTCGTCCAGTTTGTTGCTGAGTGAGCGAACGTTGGAGAGGAAAATCCCAGGTAAAGGTGTACAGAGTCCACCTTTAGCTAGAAAATTATTAAGATTCAACCAGCCTTTCTGACTTCTGACACTGATTACTGTAGACATAACTTCACATTCCATCATTCTTCATTTCTCATTGCATCACCAAATCACTTTCAACATTCCATCATATTACACATTACCTCATGTATTCTCATAACAGAAAAATGTGTGGGTATGTGCCATATTCCCGCAACAACACAACCAGGTCCATAGGACAGTGGAACAGTTAGGCCGGAGCTACTGGCGTCACACAACATAGTCCTTTGACTGGGGGACAGAAATACATCACTGCTTGCACCAAGCATCATACTAGTGCGATACATTTGTCGTCACACTAGTATAAAGCCACGTTAGTTGTTTGGGTTTAACCCTGCTTGCGCAGTGACAGTCCAATTGCTGGTGGAAACGCTCTCCTGAATACACCGGACCATAAATTAGTGTAGCAAACTACACCAACACATGTGCGTACCGCTCAGTGGAAATGAGGCGTAAGAGTTAAATCGGTAGAAGACATGACAGTTTTCTGGCTTGGATGGACCAGTGTGCATCAGAACAGGCTTGAATTTTCTTATACACTTTTTTGCTACCCCATAACATTGAACAAATTGGTTTATTTTTCATTGAAGCACATTATTTATTATTATTATTAGTTGTTGTATTATCATTACTATTATTATTATTATTATTATTATTATTAGCATGTGAAAACAGGGTGGCAATTAAAATTTAACTCAGGCGCATACGATTTTGTGTTTTATTTCAAAATGAATGCAGGTTCAATCTGTTATGAATCTGGAGGTTTGATCTGTGGGGTGGTTGTGCTTTGACATCAGTTCCACAGGTGATCCACTGGAAGGCGCAGCAGATCTTCTCAGCTCCTATGGGTGAAGACAGGCAGGTGTCCTTCTGTACACCTGCAGCTTATCAGTAATCAGCAGGAGGATAAAGGGAGCTGGAAGCCAGTCACTTACTGCCTGAGTGTTTGCCCTTTTGGTAACATTTTTAACCCTCCATTGCGCTCTCAAATTGTTCCTACAGTATATTGATTGCAGAGCCTTACCTTCTTATTGACCTAAATAAAAAAAATCCTCAGTTGTTGTTTTTCATTAAATATCAAGGTTTTTTTAATTATCAGTGTTTGACTCCCCCATTTAAGGCTGAAAAAGCTTATTCATAAAATATTATATGCAGATGTCAGTCTTGCTAAGAGTGGATATCCTAACAAATTCACTCCAGGTTATACACTGTTCTTCTCAGAAGTAGCAATAAACCCAAGATCTCCATCTCAGACTCTACAGGCCTCCATCAGCATCGACCCCTTTTGGCTGGGAGGAAGGCTGGTGTCTGTCTCCAGCAGTCATTGGGTGAGAGTTTGCAGACTGAAGAGGTTGTAGTCGCAGTCCATCACAGGTCAACTCAGAAACACACAGGACAAACAATTATTCATGCACACACTTAGTGCTACTTAGAGTGGCCAATTAACCCAACATTCAAAAGACTGCAGGTGACAGCTGGGAGCATATGGAGAGAACCCATGGATGTTTAGGGAGAACATAGCTTAGGTTTGTGAGGATGCAACCTCATAAATGTGAAAATTCTCTCTCTATTGATTTGTATCTCTGTTTCTTCATGAAGAAGCCATGGTTATTGTCGCATGCTTTGTCCCTGGCTGCACTTTTATGACTGAAGACATGTCTGAAGCCCTCGCCATTGCCCTGTTGACAAATCATGAAGCCCCAACTCTTCTAGGCCTAAAACTTGATCATCCTAAAGTTGACATCAGCGTATCATTAGAGAAATGGAACGTGTTTATCCGTCGATGGGATGTCTTTCGCACTGGCTCAGGCATAGGAGATTCCCAAGCCACTTTCCAACTGTTTCAATGTGCTGGGCCTGAACTCTGAGACAGCCTGTTGAAAGCAAATCCAAATGCCGCTTCTGGGCCTTGCCAGATTTGATTGTTGCCATGCGCTCACTAGCGGTCATTCCCACTTGCTACATGTGTCCTGCGCACTGAGCTGCTTCAGCTACATCAGGAACAGGATGAAACATTCCGGGCCTTTACTGCCAGAGTACGAGGAAAGGCGAAGACGTGCAACCACAATGCCTTATGTGAGTGTGGCGAGAATGTGGACTATACTAACCACATCATCCGCGACTTCTTACTTAATGAAATTTAATTCAGACAGTGATTCAGCTGCAGCGAAACACTGAGAATATCTGATGTTCTGCGGAAACCTGTGAATGAGGTGATTGCAGTTGTTGAAAATAAAGAACTGGCTCGCAGTGCTCTCCTGTTACCCAGATGTTCAACCATGTTGTCATTCCAGCGCCTAAAGAAGAATCCACCGATTATCCCCAAACAAACCCCAGCCCCAGTGGACATAGCTAAACAAGCCTAAACAAGCCTCTTGCTTGGACTGCAACAGCATCTTTAAAGTCTTCACAGAGGGATCTCATGGATGGAATTCTAAGCCTCACCAGGTCTGTATTGACTGTTACAAGGCCAGTCGGCAAAAGAAGCGATTGCCATCATCTGAAGGCCAGCAGGCTGCCATGGCCTCAGAGCTTATCTCCAAGATCTCATCAGTCCTAGATGGAGCCCGATCTGGAAAACTTGGGAGATGGTGCCGCACTCAGACGACACATAGCGGCATTAGCAAACCCGAGCCCATCAGGCTTGAGCACCATATTTTCTCCAGTGGCACATGGAGACGCACCAAACTGAGAGACCACCCCTGAATGTCAATCACCATCACAGTGGACGAGGTGGGCAAACCGAGAGGCAGCATCAGTGGCAGGGGCTCGAATCCCAGGGCAACGATATCTTCCATTGCAGAAATTAGCGCCCAATCAGACCTTTGGTGACAGCTTCCTCCGCAGGACTGTGGACCTGTCACCCCTCAACAAGTTCTGCCAACGTGAGACATTTGTCACTGAATCCCCATTCCCTCTCGCACGTCGCAGCCCAAAGGACACTTGGAAAACAGTCAATGATGCCTGGAATGGTTACCATGGTGTGCCCATGCCTGAGTCTGATCGTCACCTGACCACCTTTCAAATCAAATCAAACTTTATTTATAAAGCGCTTTTCATACTAGAAGTTGCATCAAGTGCTTTACAGATTAAAATGACCCCACATAAAACCACCTTCCCTTCCCTCCCCCACAGATTTAAAAACATTGTCACAGTTATACCCCCCTTCCCCCAACCCAACTCCCATGCACACACACAGTTAAAAGAAAAAGTAAAAAAGGACATTGGGCCGAGTGTAGATGAACCATGCAAGGAAACGCTATCAGAGGAGCCATCTGCCCCGGCAGCGGTAGACTAACAGCAGCAGTCGAGGCACCAACACAGGGCACCCAGTGGAGGCAAGGCCAAGACCCCCACCTCCACCCAAGCTCCACCTGGAGAGCACCCAGGCAGCCACAGCCGACCACCGCTCCCGGGGCAGAGGGCTCTCACAGAGGAAACACTGGAACGGGGATTAAGATAAATGAAAGTATAAAAATAAACAGTAAATTAATGTGCTAAGATTAAATAGTAAAACTGATAAAAAATATAATCATATAAAACATGCAGAGCAATTAAACAAACAGTAATAAATAATAATCAGTTAAAAGCTTAGCTAAAAAGGTGAGTCTTGAGCCTGCTCTTAAAAAAATGGACGTTCTCTGCAGCCCTGAGGTCCTCTGGCAGCCTGTTCCAGAGGTGAGGGCCATAAAACTGGAAAGACGCCTCGCCATGCTTGTGTGTCCTGACTTTTGGGGTGACAAGGAGACGGCTGCCAGAGACCGCGAAGGTTTATATGGTAAAAGCAGTTCCGAGAGATAGGAAGGCCCAAGACCATTAAGACACTTAAAAACCATTAAAAGAACCTTAAAGTCGATCCTGAAATGTACGGGGAGCCAATGCAATGATTTTAAGACCGGTGTAATGTGCTCCCGCCTCCTGGTCTTCATCAGGACACGTGCTGCTGAATTTTGTAGTAGTTGTAAACCTGATATACTCTTTTTGGGAAGACCAGAAAGCAGGGCATTACAGTAATCAATTCTACTGGAGATAAAAGCATGCATCAGTGTCTCCGTATTGGCGCGAGAGAGAATGGGGCGGACTCTGGCGATGTTCTTTAGTTGATAAAAACCTATTTTAGTAAAAAAATTTATGTGAGGAATAAAAGTCAGCTCAGAGTCAAAAATCACGCTCAGGTTCTTCACTTGTAAAGAGGGATTAAAAGACAGTGATTGTAGTTTTGGTAAAAGTTTCTCTCTCTGAGACTCAGGACCGATGACTAAAACTTCAGTTTTGTCCTGGTTGAGCTGGAGAAAGTTTTCTGCCATCCAGGATTTGATGTCTAAAATGCAGTTAAAAAGTGCATCCATTGGCCGTGTGTCATCGGGAGACATGGAGATGTACAGCTGTGTATCATCAGCATAACTGTGAAAGTTGACTCCATGTCTTCTGATAACACTGCCAAGAGGGAGCATATAAAGGTTAAAAAGCACTGGGCCTAAAATCGAACCCTGGGGCACACCACATGTAATCCTATGGACCCTAGAGGAGCAGGTATCTAAACTTACCATAAAAGTCATGTCTGTGAGATAGGATGTAGACCATTAATGAACAGCACCAGAGAGGCCAATCTGTTTTTAAACGGGTTAAAAGAATAGTGTGGTCTACTGTATCGAAGGCAGCGCTTAGATCCAGTAGAACCAACACTGTCACCCTCTGTGCATCATAGTTTAATCTAAAATCATTTAAAATCTTTAGAAGGGCCGTCTCTGTGCTGTGGTTCACCCTAAAACCTGACTGAAATTTCTCAAGGACATTGTGTATATTAATAAAATCATTAAGTTGAATTAAAACAATTTTTTTCTAAGATTTTGCTTAAAAAAGGTAAGTTAGATACCGGTCTAAAATTGTTAAAATCATCTAAATCTAAATTGCTCTAATTCATCATGGTTAAAATCTCATCTCTAAAAGATCCATAAAATTGCTTAAAAAAGGAAGTGGGAATCGGGTCCAAAACACATGTGGTGGGCCTCACTGAGTAGAAAACTTTATCAAGAGTCCCAGCTTCTACCAGGACAAAACTGTCCAGCATTTCCTCTGGTAAAGACACACACTCAGATTTGTCTAAAACCATGTTACTCTGAGAAGATAAAATCTTACATCTGATGGTGTCTACCTTCCCTCCAAAGTGGTCTGTGAACTCCTCACAAAGAGGGCTTGAGGGGGTTTTAGGAAATGCAGTAGTAGCTCTGTTAAAAAGTTTATCAATGGTGGAAAAAAGGATTTTGGAATTATTTTTATGTTCTGAGATGATTTTGGAGAAGTATGAATTTCTTGAATTTCTTACTGCATTGTTTTATTATTTGAGAAGATCTGTGTATATTTGATGGTTTATTGTAGTTTTACTTTTCCTCCATTTTCTCTCTGCCGCCCTACAATTTCTCTTCATTTTTCTGAGGTTTTCATTTTTCCACGGCGGTGCAGCTTTAGATTTTAAACTTTTAACTTGTAGTGGAGCAAGCCGGTCAAGAGTGGACTGAAGCCTTCTGTTAAAATCCTTGACAATAAAATCACAGGGGGCAGGTAAAACAATAGGAGGATTCTTTTAAAAAAATTTCCAGAAAACCTGCAGCCACTTCAGGGGTTAGATGGTGCTTCCTGACAGTTCTCACAGAGGTCTCCTGCTGAATAAAACTGGTGATGTTAAAAAACACACAGTAGTGTGTAGTAGTAGTAGCACGTGTTTTGGCTGCTGGCACTACACCAGAGCACCACAAAGCTTTCGGTCATCCGGGGATGGCTGCAACCGCCGTTTTGATGGTGTCCTCTCTGACTACAAGCACAAGGAACGGTGTGTTGATGACACTCACCTTGAACAACACTGGTGGAGAATGATTGACTTTCTCACACAAGTCAGGCATTGTGTTGAACCCAGACAAATTCCAGTTTGTGAAGGACATTGATTTTGCTGGCTTTAGGGTCTCTGATGCCACCATCGAGCCACTTCCGAAATACTTGGACACCATCCGAGACATCCCCACCCTGGACTCCACGATGGACATCAGGAGCTGGTTTGGCCTCGTCAGCCAGGTAGCCAACTACGCCCAGCTGTGCGACACAGTGGCGCCATTCAAGCCTTTCTTCAACCCACGGTGCAAGTTCTATTAGTCTTCCAAACTCGAGGAAGCATTCCAGATGTCCAAGCAAAACATAATTGAACCCATCCGCGAGGGAGTGGAAATTTACGACATGCAGAGACGCACCTGCCTGTGCCCTGACGTGTATCCGTGTATCATTCAGTTTATTTTATTTATTTATCATTCGTTCTTTCTATTTTTGATTGACGAACAAAAATCAAAAAATGAAAATGTGATTGTTTTTTTTGTTGGCTCTTGTTTTGAAAGGGCACATTTCAAACATCCTATCTGCGTCCCAAATCAGATCAGCCTTGTTTAGTTTTAAGTTTATATTTACGGAAAGTTGTAATTGGTGAGACAGCCTTAAAGTAAAGTAAATTCAGAGTGTGAGATCGCTGTTGTAAATAAAGACAAACTGGAATATGAAATGAATACTTTAGATTGCCTTACTGTCTGTATCAACAGTGGTGAAAAATTAATCTGGGATCAAACTGTTAACATAGCCAGCTGACGGAATGATCTATGTATCATACAGGTGAGGTGCCCAGAACTGCAGTGTATTGTTGGCCTAGTGGATTAGTCATTGCTGCAGTGTGTCCTTTTTTCCCACAAAACCGCGGGATCAAACCGCGTCGATTGTCTTGGTTTCATGTGTTTTTTTTTTGTTTTTTTTTATTTGACCTTCTATACCATTTTGTACCCTATGTGTGTTACCTGAGAAAACAAAAGCTGACATCAGATGAGTAACTGTATTTTATGAAATCCAAATCCAAATCCGGGGCTCCTTCCATTCAGCTTCCAGCTGCAAAACATAGCGGTTGATTGTCACTGAAACATTTTAACACACATGAATACAGTCAGAGGTCCAGTCTGCTTATAGTTGATCACTAAGCAGCGCCCTTCGGCTCAGTAACATCTGTGGTTGCTATTAGCTACCACAGATAGCGTTAACTGAAGCTGGAAACCAGTCAACACAAAAATATAACGTTGATCCGCAGCACCGGTTTTGAGAAGCTCCATAATCAATGTGGAGAGTGGCTCCAGCGGTGCCATGGTGTCGCTACTCTACCCGCATTTTCGCATGCAAAACAATTTCCGGGTCATCTACGTCCCAGCAATTAAATATTAAAAACAAATTCTTTCACACGCCCCTTTTTCAATTTTGTATTTTGGAGCCGAGACAAAAATTGAAAACATGAGAAACAAGGCATTTTTTGTATTTTGTTTCCAATTTGAAAACAAATAACAAAAGAAACAATCACATTTTCGTTTTTTGATTTTTGTTTGTCAATCAAAAATAGAACGAATGATACACGGATTGCGTGGCATTGGTTACTTCCCACTACAATAACATTGTGGCTGCACATCTGGCATACCAGACTGCTGCCTAGGTTGATAGAAGATCACTTTTGCTGGATAGCGTTTCCTGTCCTCGGTGGAGCAATGCTATGCAGTGATCGAAGGAGAGGCCATGGCCGTAGCCTGGGGTATTAAGCAGACAAGATGCTTCACGCAAGGTTGCGACAACCTCGTTATGGTTATCGATCACAAGCCTCTAGTAAAAATCTTTGTCGACCGCGCGCTTGATGAGATTACGATCTCTCGCCTGTTCAGACTCAAGCAACGCACCCTCCCATGGCATTTCGACATTGTGCACCTGCCTGGTGTCAAAGGACATTCTGGCCACCAGGAGCAGCTGTGCAGACTGCAACCGCATTGCTCTGTCGCAAGCAGCCAGGCCCCCCATGCGTTCCTCACCTTCGTCCACCCCATTCGAGACAGTGTTTGCTGATATCTTTGACTATGGGGGTCGCCATAGTAATCGGAGACCGATTCCCAGGCTGGGTAGAGATCCTAAGCTCCACAGCAGGCGCTGACACAGGGGTTCAGCTGGCCTGGTTCGCCCTCTCTGTTCATTCATTGCAACCTTTGCCGTACCAGAGGGACTTTCGAGGTACGGCGGCCTGGAGTTTACAGGCCACTGAGAATTTGGTTTACAGAACGGAGTTGTGTTTTAGCATTTCAGAAAAAAATCCTCATATGTAAAAGGATAGGTCATAAGTAACTCTAAGGTAGTATAATAAATCCTTGAAAAGTACCTGGATGATGCTTGAGGGGTGGAAGAACCCAGTTTCTGCTCGATGGGATATCAGTAGAAACATGGTTCAAAGATATTCCATTGGGGCCTGCTAATGATCTTTTCTGAGAATTCATTGAAGCTATATTGAATTTAGTTTTTAAATACTTTGATGCTATTTAGATTTTTTGTGTGTTTTCCCCTTTCTTGCTCTCCAATCAGCGGAAACTCCATTTCATTTTTGTATATTCGCACACTGCCATCACTCTGACATTCTGCTTGACATTCAGGTAGCATAGCAACATGACAAGATGCCCCTACAGCCTGGTGTGAGAATATAGATGCTTTTTGAAAAGGTTGACAAGAGAGAGAGAGGGAGAAAGAGATGAAGAAAAAAAGGATGAAGAGGGGGAAGATGGGTAAAAAGTGGTGTGAATCCCTTCACAGATTCGCCTTTTCTTTTCAACTCTCCTCCAAAATCCCATTTGAAATTTAAAGCACTGCTTTTTGTGTCTGAAAATACCTTTACTCATGCTGCCATAATACTGCCCAGAGGGAGAAGGCTTCACTTCCTCCTGCTGACTTGCATGATTCAACAGGGATGAGCAATTCTAATGGAAATCACACATGCTCACACACAGCATCTATAAATGCACATATCATCATATATCTGTACATTTATTCTTCTTGCACACAAAGACATGTGCCATTAAAGACCTTAGGTGGCAACACTTTGCACTGATTCGTTGAGCACAAGAAAATAAATGTGAGTGAGAAATAATTTGCTGTAAAAAATGTAATGCAGAAGCAGAGCACACATAAAACATGAAGCGCCGGTCATGGGGGGTTATGTAAATGCCGTTTCTTTTTCAACCACAGAATTCGATTCATAATTCATAAAGATTAAAGATGAATTTAAGATGAGGCTAAGCCCTGTTCGATTGCCCCTTTTTCACTGTCAGGAACACCACAGCCCAAAGAGCTTCTCATTTCTCAATGATTAGAGAGAAACCAGATCCGGTCTCTGCTGACCAGATCAATACATCTGCTCATCTGATCCTTCATGTTCGGCTCCGGCTCCTTCAACGGCAGGGCCTGGGAGTTTAAGGTCAGATAGAAGGTTTAATCATTTAAATTATAGTATTTAATGCACTGTAAAATATTTTAACATTTTGGAGCATTGTTCAGTTGTTTACAGTTAAAAAATGAACAATAATGTTTATTTATTGCCATTATTATTAATTATTTCCATAATATAATTTAAAACTTCCATAGATTATAGATTCAGCGCCCACAACGTAAATGATTTTAAGTATTAAACTGTACATAATTTGGGCTTCCAGCTGATAAAACCCACAAAAACAGGAATTCAAATAGAATACTGTGAAGAAATCACCATTTACTTCTCATTTTTTACAGAAAAACAACAGAAATTAGGATCACATCAAATCAATCAAAATATGGTACTTTCAAAACAATATGTAAATCATTGTAGGGAATCCCTTTGTCTTAATCACTGCTTCGATGTGCCGTGGCATTGAAGCAGCCTGTAGCATTGCCTGGGAGTTATGGAAGCCCAGATTTCCTTGATGCTTGCTGTCAGCTCTTCTTTGTTTTTGGGTCTGGTGCCTCTCTTTTTTCTCTTGATAATACCCCATAGATTCTCAATGGGGTTTACGTCTGGCGAGTTGGCTGGCCAGTCAAGCACTGTGATGCACCATGGGCATCAAACTAGGTTTTGGTGCTTCTGGAGGTATGGGCGAGGGGCCAGGTCCTGCTGGAAGATGAAATCTGCATTTTCATACAGATCCTCAGCAGAAGGAATCATGAAGTCCTCTGAAACATTCTGGTAGACTGATGCGGTGTCCTTGGATTTCATAAAGCACCTATACCGGACATTGCACCCCAAATAATGACTGACTGTGGATATTTCACACTGGACCTCAAGCACCTTGGGTTTCGTTTCTAACCGGTCTTCCTCCAAACCCTTGGACCTTGATTCCCGAATGAAAGGCACACTCTACTTTCATTGGAAAAGAGGACCTTGGACCACTGGCCAAGAGTCCAGTCCTTCTTCTCATTGCCCCAGTTGAGACATATCTGAATGTGGTGGTTTTTGAAGCTGTGACTCCTGCCTCATTCCACTCTTTCTGGATCTCTGCAAGATTCATGAATGTTCTCTGATAATCGGCTGAAGCCCACGGTCAGCTCTTCTGCTGGTGCATCTTCTCCTGCCACATTTTGACCTTCCACTAGGCTTTCCATTAATATGCTTGGACATAGGAGTCTGTGAACAGCCAGCCTCCTTAGCTATGAACATTTGTGGCTTACCCATCCTACGGAGGGTATCAATGATGGTCCTCTGGCCGGTTGTCAAGTCTGCAGTTTTCCCCATATTTAACCTAACTGAAACAATTGAACCAAAGTGAAGCAATTTAATGACATCTGGGGAAACCTGTGCAGGTGCTTTGAGTTTAGTTGATGAGTAGTCTAGTCTGTGACACTTAGTTTAAAACATTCATGCCCTGTAAATTTCTTTATATATATATATATATATATATATATATATATAAATAAATAAACCCTCCCCTGGGCTACCACCTGACGCGGGTCACCGGGGCTCAGCCCGAAGAGGTGACATGGGGCCCCCTTCCCATTAGCCTACAACCTGTAGGAGGCGCCATAGGGGTCGGGTGCAATGTAGGATAGGCGGTGGCCGAAAGCGGGGACCTTGACGGTCCGATCCCTGGCTGCAGAAGCTGGCTCTTGCGACGTGGAATGTCGCCTCTTTGGTGGTGAAGGAGTTTGTGTGCGAGGTTGAGAGGTTCTGAACCGAACATCGTTGGACTCCTCTCTACACATGGCTCTGGCTCTGGAACCCGTCTCCTCGAGAGGGGTTGGACTCTTTTCCACTCTGGAGTTGCCCCTTTTGAGAGGCGCTGAGTTGGGGTGGGCATGCTCGTTGCCCCCCATCTCGGCGCCTGTACGTTGGGGTTTACCCCGGTGAACGAGAGGGTGGCTTCCCTCCACCTATGGGTGGGGGGACGGGTTCTGACTGTTGTTTGTACCTATGCACCGAATGGCAGATCAGATTATCCACCCTTCCTGGAGTCCTTGGAGGGGGTGCTGGAGAGTGCTCCTCCCAGGGACTCCCTTGTTCTCCTGGGGGACTTCAATGCTCACCTGGGCAATGGCAGTGAGAAATGGAGAGGTGTGATTCGGAGGAATGCCCCCCCAATCTGAACCCGAGCATTGTTTTGTTATTGGACATCTGTGCTCATCATGGATTGTCCATAACGAACACCATGTTCAAACATAAGGTGGCCAAATGTGCACTTGGCACCAGGACATCCTAGGCTGCAGCTCGATGATCGAATTGGTTGCCGTTTCTTCTGATCTGCGGCCGCATGTTTTGGACACTCGGGTGAGGAGATGGGCTGAGCTGTCCACTGACCACTACCTGGTGGTGAGTAGGCTCCAAAGGTAGGGGAGGATGCCGGACAGACCTGGCAGGTCCAAACGTGTTGTGAGGGTCTGCTGGGAATGTCTGGCAGAGTCTCCTGTCAGAAGAAGTTTCAATTCTCACCTCCAGCAGAACTTCAAACACGTCCCAGGGGAGGCGGGGGACATTGAGTCCAAGTGGGCCATGTTTCGTGCCTCCATTGTCGAGGCGGCTGACCGGAGCTGTGGCAGCAAGGTGGTCGGTGCCTGTCGTGGCGACAACCCTCGAACACGCTGGGGGTCAAGGGCGTTGAGGGATGCTGTCAAGCTGAAGAAGAAGTCCTATTGGGTCTTTTTGGCCTGTGGGACCCTGGAAGCAGCTGATAGGTACTGCCAGGCCAAGCGGAGTGCGGCACGGATAGTCGCTGAGGCAAAAACTCAGGCGTGGGAGGAGTTTGGAGAGGCCATGGAGAACGACTTCCATGCAACTTCTAGGCGATTCTGGTGTGGCATCTTGGATGGGAAAAAAAGTCTACCACCAACACCACTCTCCCTATTTAAAAAGGGGGACCCCAGAGTGTGTTCCAACTAAAGGGGGATCACACTTCTGAGCCTCCCTGGTAAGGGCTATTCAGGGGTTCTGGAGAGGAGGTTGAGACGGATAGTCCAACCTCGGATTCAGGGGGAACAATGCTGTTTTCGTCCTGGCCCTAGAACACTGGACCAGCTCTACATCCTCAGCAGGATCCTGGGGGGTGCGTAGGAGTTCGCCCAACTGGTCTAAATGTGTTTTGTGAACTTTGAGAAGGCGTTTAACCGTGTCCCTCGGGGAGTCCTGGGGGGGGCTATTCTGGGAGTAGGGGTACCAGGCCCTTTGATATGGGCTGTTAGGTCTCTGTACGACCAGTATCAGAGTGTGGTTCGCATTGTCCGCAATAAGTCAGGCTCGTTTCCAGTGAGAGTTGGACTCCGCCAAGGTTGCCCTTTGTCACAGATTCTGTTCTTAACTTTTATGGACAGGATTTCTAGACGCAGCCAAGCTGATGAGAGGATCCATTTCGGTGGCCTCAGGATTGGATCTCTGCTTTTTGCAAATGATGTGGTCCTGTTGGCTTCATTAGAACGTGATCTGCGGCTTTGGCTGGAGCGGTTTGCAGGAGAGTGTTAAGCGGCTGGGATGAGAATCAGCACCACCAAATCTATATGTATAATTATGTTGTTTTTTTTTAAGGGTGTCACCTCAAGTCATCATAAAATAAAACAGAATAAAATTGAAGGTGACATTTCCATCTTTGCAACACTTCCTGTCATTGGCTGTTTTGAATAATGCAATCTCTGCAGACAAGCTAAGGCTTGCTAAGGCTTGCTGTGACATTCCTTTGTGTAGCCAAGTCTAAGATTGTAGTTTAAAAAAAACATTTTTATTTAAAATATTAGGATCCCTAGCTAACCATTGCAGACAAATCCATTAAAGTAAAGTTCCATGCATTAAAAACGATTAAATGTGACAATAAATGAATGTACATGGATTAAAACATTGTTAGTTTACGGTTAGTTTAAGTTGCTATTACATTTCTCATAGTACCTTGGGAAAAGCTCACCAGTCGTTGAGCTCAAATTCTGGTGCTACTTACAGTTAGCGAAAATGGTGTGATGTATATTAGCCCTTGATGGAATTAAATAATTATTTAAAGCGATGGCTATCTGACAGATATCATATTGTTATGTTTATACTTTGTAGAGTTTTGCTATCAGGATATGACTGATGCAACATAGGGAAACCAGTACATTGTTACAACAGTGGAGTGAAATCTAATAAGGCTTATCTACCAACTATTACTATTGGCTTTTAGCCAATCAAATTATGCTCCTTTGATCACATGACACCAGTGCTGCTTACCAGCTAACTGTTTGTCACATGATCAAAGGAGCGTAATTTCATTGGCCAAAAGCGACTGGAGTCAATCTAGTGCTGACTGCTTTGACTTGGTTAACCGCGTCATCACATTTGCAGGCACATTTTTAAAAGCAAAATTTTAAAAGGAGATTTTTTTTTCCGGCAAGTTTCTGCAGTTGAATTTTTGCAGGAGAAATTTTTTTAAAAAGTAAAAAAAAGAAATCTCATACATAACTGTACAGGTTAAAAATTAATTGTTATAAAATCAATGTCTAAATAAATTATAATAACACCTGTTTACATTAAAGACTCAATCCAGAGAAAAAAGTCAAAATTGCAAGAAAGAAAAAGACATGATGAGAAAAAAGTTGAAAAAGTATGTAAACGATGAATCTGAAATTACACAAAGATCTGTAACAGACATGCTTTTTGTAAATAAACTTGAAACTTAATTCTTGAATCAGATTTAATGACAAAGAAATAATTTTTCTTGATATGTAAGGCATAACAGACCTTTTTGGGAAGAGCACAGCAGTTTTAGTAATCCACCCCTTTCTTCAAGATAATATTTTGACTTTATTCTCGATATTTTGACTTTAATCAAGAATCTGAGTTTTGACGATTTTCTCAACATATCAATTTTATTCAAAATTTTTATTTTATTCTCAAACTTATTTTGTCAATGAAAAGAAAAAATCCACCAGAAGACATCCACCATTTTTTTCTCCAAGTTACTCTAGTAATTTACAATATTAAAACACTACAATATTTCTTGTTCAAGTCTGTCTTAACACAATACGTACATTTGCTATCGCCCCCCCAAAAATAAATCATCTTTGATGTTCACTAGTTTTAGTACTCACTAGAAAAAAGAAACCTCAACAGAGTCAAAATGCAAACCGTTTCTATGCACTGCAAGTAGTGACAATGCGGCCTTTAAACCAATTAAACCAGTGTTTTTATAACCCTGGTATTCAAGGCATACTGCCCTGCAAGTTTTAGATGTCTCCCTGGTTTAACACGTCTAATGGTAGTTCAGCAAAAACCTATTAATCACCATTCAATTGAAATCAATCAATTAATCAAAAAAAACTTTATTTATAAAGCACTTTTCATACAAAAAAATGCAGCTCAAAGTGCTTTACAGATTAAAATGACCCCACATAACCCACATTCCCATCCCTTCCCACAATTATAAAAACGAAATGACATTATGACATTCCCCCTTCCCAAACCCATTTCCCAAACACACACAGACACCTTCCCAAAACGCGTAAGATCATTGGTAAGCACTAGGCTGAGCTCAGATGAGTCGGGTACGTAAGGAAAATCCGGTGTGCTGAAGCAGGGAAACATCTAAAATAAGCAGGGCAGTGTCCCTTGAAGACCAGGGTTGAACAACACTGTCCTAAACTAAAGTTCTACTTCACTGCTTTAATCTCGTGATAATCTCTTCTTTCAAATCTAAAATACTTGACTGATCAAACCTAAACTGGATTATTTTACACTGAAATGAGATTGTGACCCTAAAATCAACTGTGAGACCCTGAGATTATTTATGCTGCACCAGTTTACCCGAAAAGTCTAGAATATTTCCAAGACCTTCAAGTTAAACTAGAAACCTTCCAGGTTGCTGCATGTAATATATGAATTTTATGTTTTTAGTCTTTGTACATAAATTGACTTGGATTGATTATATTCATTTTAACACTGTTTTACGTCATACATCTGGATAGAACAACAAGCCTTCCTCCTTACAAGGCTGATTCAGGACATTGTGACTGGAAATTCATTAATGACTTTTCCGTTAAACTTTAGCAGGAGGGGGGGGAAAGCTAAAAGGCCACACAAAAATGCCCTATCTTCCCAGAAAGATGCAGCAGCCCACTCCAGACTTTATCACTGACTCCATGATGTAATTAGCCAACATGGTGGTGCAGCTGTGGTTCTGCTGATTGTATTAGTGAATCAGTGATGTCTTTCTGGGCAAAACCCCAGAGAATGAAAGAGGGACACTCAAACAGCATGAAAACACAATAAAGAGGAGCGCCAGAGCCCACAGATCTCTTTGGGTCAGCTCCTGTTGGAGTTAACCCTGAAATATGTGGAGGAAAGTTTCCCTTCTCTCACTTTTCTTTTGACTTGTTTGTGATTTTGTTGCTATGGGTTTATAGCTCATGAGTTGTTATCACTCAAACACAGAACCCAACAATGAAAATACACATGCACCACTGCACACGTAAAACTTCTAGAAGGACACTTGGGGCGGCTGGGGGGAAGCCCTCCTGGAATGAAGTGACTTTTGACATAAACAGCAACATATCATAGCCCTGAACTCACACACAAATCATGCATCACAATCAGCACCCTGAAGGGCATGGAGAAGGAGGCCGGCGAGGGAGATAAGCCACCACCTTTCTCCTCTCATTTCTAAAGCCATTCACCCTCCATTTTCTCTTTTCCTTGCACACCAGTCCTGAATGCACAGCCTCTGCCAAGTAGGCTGTGTCTGTGTTTGTGCGTGTGTGTGTTTGAGAGGGTTATCTGATCATTCTTTGGCGGGGACACACAGAGGCCCCTGAAGCCACTCCATCCGGGGACAACAGACCTCCCTCAGAGATGCTGTGGGTGAAGATTTTACAAGAATAGAGTAATTAGAGAGGCCCTAGCCTTCTGGAAGAAATGAAGGCGAGAAGAGGGGGATGGGGGAATCTAGAAAAGACTGTTCAGAAATCCTGCTGGATATTTTTTGTTTTGTAAACAAGTTTTAATCGGTGGTTCTGTGGGCTTTCTGAAGGTCTTTTAAGTTCTTTTTGGGGGGATGGGGTTGGGGGGGCGGGGGTCTGGCTACTTCATTCTCATTTTCAGATCCGTACATATTTATCAATTTCAGGGGAATGCATTAAAACCATGTGGAAAGCTGGAAGGGAAGGTTAGCAGCGGAGTTTTTTATCCTGCACTCCTGCACAATAACACAGAAAGTCTTCTTCTCCATTCAGACATGTTATTGGACTATCTGGTGATTTGTATGTAGATTTGCTTCATTGTTCTTTATTTTCCCTTAGTCATTTTTTATGATTCCTCCATGTAGTAACATGTCCAAAATTTAAACTAAAATCAGTACAGCACAAGATATTAGACTGCATTTTAAGCAAGTCATTTATAGTTAAAACCAGATATTTACTGTACATACACTTTACATAAAGATAGAATCTTTTTTTTTCATGTCTGATCAGCAGACAAAGACTTCTATCTTTTTTCTCCGTTTGCAGTTAAATCAGACCAAAATCCTCTTGTTTGAGATCAGCTAGAATTACAAAAAGTATTTCTGTTTGTTATGACGAGAGACAAATTAATAGTTTTTTTAAATTGTCTTCAAAATCAGAAGTTTAAAAACATTTTGTCAGTTTTTGGTAGCATTGTTTGAAAACTGTATGACTCAGGTAAAATGTTTAATATATCCTTCCACAAGCTTCTCAGAATAGTTGGCTGAAACTTCAGACCAGAACTGTTGGAATGGAGACCGATTTGTAGGCCATCTTTCCCACACTCTTATTTTAGCTGGGCCCAAACATTTTCTATGACAAGAGAACATTGCTTTGTAATGACGACTGCAAAAACTTGACTTTGTAACTAATTTGGCATTATGGTTAGGATCGTTTTTCCTTTAAAAGACCCATTTGTGCCCAAGCTTTAACATTCTGACCTATGTTTTTAGATCTGGAAACAACTCTGTTATTTTCTCATGACGCCATATGCACCAGTCCCTCCTGCACCCAACATGATGCCACCCTCCCCCTGCATCACAGATTCTTCCGTTCTCCTTCAAATGTAACAATGGTCAGTATGGCCAAACACTGTTGGTTTCATCACACCACATGTGCATTTGCAAACTTTAACCTAGGTTTTTTTATGTTGCTTTTGGAGAAATGGCTTCTTCCTCACTGAGCAGCTCTTCTGCTTATGTTGTACCACATGTGTATAAATGCAAATTAAGGTGCCTTATGTGGGTTATTTGTCAGAGGCAGGGGATGATGTTATCATACCATACCATGCCACATTTATTTCTATAGCACATTACAAAACAGCATGGTTGTTGACAAAAGTGCTGAACACATAAAACGCAATAAAAACAACTATGTATTTAAATAAATAGAACACAAAACAGAAAGATAAAACACAGCAAAATTCAAGATAAGAGAATCAAGGGTCTAATGCTAGATGAAAATAATAGGATTTAAGAGTAGATTCAAACTGGATTAAAGACAGAGTCTTCCTCATGCAGAGCGGTAGCTCATTGCTGAGTTGTGCGGCAGCAAATGAGAAAGCCTTCTCCCCTCGACATTTGTAGTGCAGGTGGTCGGCAGACCTCAATGAGCATGAGGGTACATAAGGGATGAGCAGCTCAGAAAGTTTAGAAGGGGCGAGTTCATGAGGGGCTTTGTGAACAAAATTAAAACTTTGAATCGAACCCAGTAGAGAACAGGATGCCATTGTAGGCTAAGTCAGCCAAAATGGCAGTCTGTCCCTGTTGGACTTAGACATCAAGAGAGGATTTGTCAACACCAATAAGGATGGATTTTGTTTCATCTAATCCAAAGGTGATGAAAGCATGAATGACTGATTCCAAGTTTTCTTCACTCTGCTACTTCCTTTTCTCCTACTACTCTCCAGTTGTATTACAGTACATTATGTTATTTCGACTGTTAACTTTGTTTTCTCTCAGTGTTTTTCTCTCCATAGAAGATATACCTGGTCTGGTATCCTGCTTGGCTGCAATGCCCTGTTGGACGGGGGGCATCGACTGGGATGATGCTCCCAGTAACTGAACATCCTCCATGTCCTGTTATCAACTTTTTACTCTCTGTAACATAGAAAGTTCTCTTATATCAGATCTTCTGTTCTTCTGTTCTTTAGACATGTTTTCACTATCGGAACTTCTGGCTAATTTGACCAGACCTTCCCTCCACTTTGTCGGACAAATGATGCAAAAGCTGAACATGAACCATCTTCTCTAGAGCTTTTCACAGAAAAGGAAGTTTGGAGATCAGACGAAAATTAGCAAGGTTGTTATGATCCAGACCAGGGCCCTCATTTATAAACCATGCTTATGCGCAGATCTGTGGTATTTCATGCGTAGGAACGCCTTGCGAGTTTAAACGAAGGCAGCTGGACTTTTCTTGTTGTCTTGAATACTTTTCGTCTCTCATCCAAGAGGCTTCTTCAATAGCCTCTGAAGAAGCCTCTTGGATAAGAGATGAAATGTTTTCAAGACAGGAAGAAAAGTCCAGATGCCTTCATTTAAACTCGCAAGAATATCATGTCCTGGATGACTGAGAATCTAGACCAACATCATGCGTAGGAACAATTTTAGCCATAGTGTGGTATTTACCATCTCGTACTTGCATAGAAATATTCCTAAAATAAGAACAGTTCTGACCATGCGTACGCACAGCATCTAGTGGTAGAACGGGGGAACTGCAACACTGAAACAGTTTTACTTTGATGGACTATTT
The DNA here is from genome assembly GCA_963556495.2 of Valencia hispanica. Classification (NCBI taxonomy): domain Eukaryota; kingdom Metazoa; phylum Chordata; class Actinopteri; order Cyprinodontiformes; family Valenciidae; genus Valencia; species Valencia hispanica. Next base: position 3,383,644 of record OY747709.1, read on the forward strand.
ATCTCATCAGTTTGTCACCTCTGCCAAGAAGCTCAAGTTAGCGTCTTTCTGTCTTTCAGCAATAGATTTAGATTAAACTTTCAGGAGTTGTTGGAAGTTTACCAAGGAATAAATGATTAAGTTTTGGTGGTGATCATGCATGGAGATCCTGTGAATCCTAATCTGGGTGGGGTGGGAGGTGCTTCGCAGAGGTCTGCGCTCTCCAGTGTTTTTTTTTTAAATCAGTCAATCAAGTCTTTATTGTCAATTCACCCAAAATGTTAAACATACAGAGGAATCAAGATACTGTTTCTCTCTCTCTCTTGTGCTAGGCTGGGATGAAAATATATTTTAAAATCACATACAAATGTAAGGGCTGCACAGTGCATCCGTGGGTTCTCTCCGGGTACTCCGGCTTCCTTCTACAGTCCAAAAACATGACTGTTAGATGAATTGGTTTCTCTAAATTGCCCTTAGGTATGAGTGTGTTTGTGCATGGTTGTTTGTCCGTTTTGTCTCTGTGATGCCCTGCGATGGACTGGCGACCTGTCCAGGGAGTACCCCGCCTCTCGCCCCATGACAGGCACCCGTCCCCTGCAACCCTGCATAGGAATGACTGAATGGATATGGACGGATGGATACAACTGTAAGATAAAACACTGAATTTACAGGACTACACAATAAATGAACATGACTGTAATAGAAACAGAGAGTAGAGTAGAATCGTGATAGCTTGGTGGATGAAGCTGTTCATCAGTCTTGTGGAGCGGGCCTGGAGGCTCTGGAACCTTATCTCTGAGGGCAGGAGGCTGAAATGGTGGTGTGAGGGGTAGAAGTTAGCTATTGTAGTAGCTCTTCAAGTTTTACTTGTCACATCAAGTGCTTCAGTTTAAAAGGATGCTGTTCCACTTCTAAATAAAAGGTTTCAAAACTGTACTTTAGAAACTGGAAGGTTTAATTGTCATTTTAATTTATTCCTTGGTATTTATTTAATGGCACTTCCTTGTTTTCATATTTATTCCCTTCTTGCTCTTAGATGTTTTCACCTTTTTGTTTGTGTCCACCTTCTCATTTGTGTTTCCTTACCCCCAATTTCCACTGCATGCGCTCCTCTCCGCTCCGGCACGCACTCCGCAGCAAAAACGCTCCCATTGTAGTCAATGAGAGCATTTCCACTGCCACCGCCGAGCACCGCAGGGCGCCGGCCGCCGTTTCGCCATCCAGCAAAAATAGGATCGATTCTATTTTTGCCGGACACCGGATCAAGTCCACAGTCAATCTACACAAATAACTAAGCACCAACCGGATATAGAACAACCACATTTGCGGGTGTTTTTCAAAATAAATCAATAAAGACGGACTAGACATTTTTTGTATGCATAGCTATATTAATATAAGCCCGCGTATATTTATACATATGTTGTGCAAAATATCTTGACACAGAATAACAGTTTGTTTTCCACAGAATGAAGAATTTTGTTCTGACTTCTGCATTTATCACTGCCTTTTATTGTGAGATCTCGCAATTCCCGCACATGCTTCTTTGACCACCTCTGGACTGCGGACCGGAGTGGAGCGGAGCGGATCTAGAGCGCATGCAGTGGAAATTGCGAACGGCTGCGGAGTGCGTGACGGACTGGACCGGAGCGGAGTGGAGCGCATGCAGTGGAAATCTGGGGGTAGTTTATTTCTCTTTAGATAGTTTCCTAATTTATTTTTTCCTCCAGTTTTATTTCCTTCTGTTCTCCAGTGTTTCCTTAAGTTCCTCTTAGATTCTTTCTTAGATATATTTTGTAGTTCAGGATTGTTTTCTGTTTCTTCTCATGTCTATTCCTTTCCTGTTGTCTCCCTGCCACACTGCTCCTGACCCGGTTCTACTGATTGATTCCACCTGTGCTTTCCCTCTCACCTGCAACCACTAATTAGCCCCTTGAGCCAATTGGTAGTATCATATGTTATGGCAGGTTGTGTAATAATGTTTTTCTGTCACTTGAGGCAAAAAGCATGGGCTTAAGCAGGCAGAGGAAAGTGAAAATGCTTGTGGAACTAGGAAGAGGGCACTGAGAATGATTGTGCAACTTAGGGAATGATGTAGAAAACAGGGGGAAAACATTTTTATTGAAAAATAGCAGTTTCTCAACAGTTTAAGGTTTTAAGCGATTCCTTTTTCTTGACACTACCTCACCAGCCTTCGAAAACACTCTTTCACAAGGCACAGAAGATGCTGGCGTACACAAAAACACAAGTGCTAGACTATATAAATTGGGGTACAGTAATTTTTGCTTTTCCCAATACTCCGGGGGGGGGGGGTTCCCACAGGGGAAATCCTCCTCTTCCTAGCTGGCTCCATCTTCTCACTTATCTCTCTCTCCAAACTCTCTTAAAGCTACGTTGTGTAAGAACTTTTCCCATCTACGGTAAAACTACCAACTGAATATTACGTTCTAGCCCCGCCTCCCACCCCCCCACTCCGAGCGCGTTTTAACTCCTACGGTGGCCGTTTCATGCCAAGGTTAACATGGCTTCCAGTACTATGACTTCGTCCAGTGTTCCTTCCAGTGATGAGGTTACTTTAGAAAACTACATTGCGTTTAGTTATATAGTCAGACATCTGCCGCGTCGCGAGTAGACGATCTCCCTCTGGCATTCGTCACGGTGCAACTGAGTGTAGCCAAAGCGCGAAAGGCGGAGCTAGAATTTCCAGGAATGTCCCTCGTTAGCGAATGTATTTCAAAGATGGAGGCTCAACATGGATTCACCCATTCGCGCGACTCGCCCGTATGTATTCTGAATAGCAGATTCTACACTTGCAAGAATACTTTCATTACTAGGTGGAAGTAATTACACATGTATGAGCACATTTTTGAAAGAACAAAGGGGTTTTTGCTAAGAATTAACTCAAAAAAATACGCAATGTAGCTTTAAATTAGGGTGACCATATTTTGATTTCTAAAACAGAGGACACTTGGCACAGTCCTGAAACACTTTCATGACTGTGACCAGACTTTTGATTTTAACATATTTAAAGCATGCATTCTCCATGTGGTTAGAATGAACAGTTTAATAACAAACTTCAGATAGGCTTTCACAAGTGCAAAAATGACTTTAAAATCTCTAGAAATTAATTAATAATAGAAATAATTATTCTGAATTAGAAAATGTACCAGAAACTGTAATAGTTCGCTTTACTGGACAAAAATTAAACAAAATCTGAAATAACATTCTGAGAAAATTATTTTCTTTTCATTTTTCTTTTCAATGTAATAATTATCATTAATTAAAACCAAGTAATCCTTTAAAGGAGGTATGAGTCTGGAGTTGAGGTATCTGGAGCAAGAGGAATTGAAACGGATACTTGGAGGACGAGGATGTGGAGAAGGTAAGGCTCTAGAGTTAACAAAGGAAATACTGAGGGAATCATGGAGGGCTAAAAATGCTACCACAAAGGCAAACACCCTGGCAATGAGTGACTGGCTTCCAGCTCCCTTTATCCTCCTGCCGATTATCTGATGAGCTGCAAATCTCCACCCACCGGAGCTGAGACCAGTGAACTGGTGCCACCACTGCGCCTTCCAGTGGATTACCTGTTGAACTGATGTTAAGGCACAACCACCACACAGACCGACCAAACGTCCAGACTCATTACACCAAATCGATTTTGGTATTCAAAATAGGTTGAATATCAAAATGTTTCAACTAAAATGTTTTGGAACAGAATCCCTAAAGTTACAGCTCTTTTTAAGAGGAAACAAAGATGGCGCCGTTTTCTCCTGTCATAGGTAGCATTGAGTAGCACTCCCCTTCTCGTCAGTCAGCTGTGTAGGATTACCAAAGGTTTTCCAGAACTTTTTCTTCTGTTAATTAAAAGAAAAAGTTGGTCATTGTGATTCATTGAAATGAAATATCAGAAAGCCTGGAGTGTTACTAATCAAGATGTTGAAAGATAAAATAAAAAGACTGAATTGAGGTCAAATTAAGACATTTGCAGGTCAGAAGTATAGTATATAAGATGGAAAGAAATACAGAGCAGACTGAAAAGGCATGAAGAGTCAAGCTAAAATCCTGTTCTTCCACTGCAGAGGTTGTAACCACCAAGTAACAATCCAGGTGGAGAAACAATGAAAAGATGGCGGGAGGGCTAACAGAGATCGCACTACGGTCATGGCACGTGAGAGGAAAGGTTTACGGCTTCAGAGCAGTTACGCATTAGAATAATAAATCAGAGGGAGCGCTCTCAAGCCTCCACACAGAGACTCATTCATCAGTATTCTCTTTGGAGTGAAGCCTTAAAAGATGCTGCTGAAACAAAGGACTTCTCTGGATTGATTAAAGCGTTGAATTTCAAATGTACGTATACGTAGTTATTTTTCCATCAGTGATTTAAAAAATGCTCCTATGCCTGAATTTACCATTATCTCAGTTTGCTTTCTCTCAGTGTAACCAAGTGAAGATTATCAGATATAATTACAAAAGTCAATCTCAGTGCTGTCAGCAGGAAAAGGTTCAGATTAGGATGAGACCATATGGCTTGTTGGGACGACTGTGGCCGTGGGGTGAAGTTAAGCACACTAATACGCACACACACAAATACAAACAGGAAGTTTGGCTTACTCATACCACATAAGGAGAAGTGCGTTAACCCATGCTGTCAGTCCAATATGTCTCTGCCATCAGGAGTCAATTTAAACCTACGTACTTTTACATTTATGTTCACATGAGGAGGTCAGAGATGAGCTGCTTTGATTACTTGACAAAATTGACATTTTATCATGTGGATTATAAATAAGCGTCAACCTAAAGAGTCAGGTTCATGGGAAAGTCAGTAGAAGAATCAGTCTTGATGGATTTTCCACGTTATCAAAGCTGCATCATTTCATTACGGATGAAATGACTTAGGCTTCCTCTAGTTTTGTTGTGTAGGCTTTATCTTGCTGTCGAATAAATTTTTGGGCAGTTTTCACACCAAAATCATTACTTGCTCCAGGAATAAATAGCAAACATGCAAAGTTTATCATCAGCATTGTTATAGACATGTTCATGTTATTTGCAGGCTGGTTGTTTGGCAACGTCTACTCATTTCCTTCTGAATTACAATCAGCCAACTTAACCACAGCTCCCACTGAGCAACTTGATCGGGCCATTCCGAGTACACACCCCAATAAAGGTACTCCGATGGCCCCGGCTGGATAAGATGAACCTGAAGTTCTGATAGTGGAAACGGACCTAAGGGAAACTTTCATATAAAAACTACAAGGGTAAATTAAAGTAAGTTCTGGTAAAAACTAGGACTGTCACACAATAAAAAACATTAGCTAGTTAATCACAGGGTAGATGTGAATTAATCAGGAAATAATTTACATACCTAAATATGACTGAAAAAGTAAAATCTTTGGTGTAAATAAAGGACAAAACCGTAAGCTGTTCCTCTTTTTTTCCCAAGAAATACAGAAGAGATGCATGGAGCTTTTGTTTTGAACTCCACTATCACATTTACATGTGGCCCTTTTAACCTCTTTATCATTTAGTTTGCCTTAGCAACTGGCTGAAAGATTAACATTTTCTGAGTGTAAAGCTGAACGTTTCTTATTCATTTTGAACAACCCTGAGCATCATCTTCGTGGGACTATCCTACAACAACAGAGTGTCTTCAGTCAGAGGCTTCTCAGTTTCGTTGTAACACAGACTGCTACATGAGATCCTTCCTGCCCACAGCCATCAGGATCTACAAGAACTCCTTGAAGAATGAAATAGTATGAGCTACAACAACACTTCATTTCTCTCTGTGATCATTAAAGCATTTTTGAATTGAATTTTTCTGAATAATAGAGGGATTGTTTGTTTATCAACATGGCCATGCTTGCGTAAATGGTTTGAGACCAAACATTTACATAACTCCTTGGTTCCCACAGCTATTATTTGCAGTCATCTTGCAGGTGCAGTGTTGATTATCTATGTTAGCTTATTTGTTAGCCAAGATTTACCTGATGTGAAGTGATCGATGCAGTTTGTTACATTTTTAATCATCTGCTCATTCCAACCAAAGACGATTTTTGTTTGCCTTGAAAGGGGCGAGTCGATGGAATGCATGTTTGTTGTTTTTATCAAATCGAACAACAGCACAAGACATAAATCACGTCTCTTTCTGCAGACTACATGCGCAGCAGAGCAGGGAGTAATGTGAACCAATGATTCCTAAGTGACCTCACATGGAACCACAGATGCTGTTTCGTTCTGCCAGGCTGTTTACATGAGGAGCGAGCACTGAAAGCAGCGCAGGTTGAATTGTGGGATAAACAGGACGGGTCATTCTGTGCATGTTAATTGCATCAAAAAAATCAATCGCGTTAATTCTACGAAATAATCGACCTGCGTTAACACTTTAATTTTGACAGCCCTGGTAAAAACACAATCAGGGTTTCATGTCAGGACGTGCCAAGAGACTGAATCTGAGATAAATCTTCAAGGTTCCTGAGAGTCAGTTCCAACAACAAAAGGTTAACTGTTGTGGTTGAAATGCACCTTTAAAGGGAGAAACTACTGTTGGATTACTTAAACTGGCCATCCATTCTACTAGGCACATAACAAAAATGTCCAGATTTGAATAGAACCGTATGTTTAAATCAGTCTTTTAAACACAGGATTCATATATTTGCTGTGGTTAGCCAGGTTTTAGGTGTGTTGCGGTCACCAGCCCAGCATTAAGACAATCTGCAGGGTTGCTGATATGTATGTGTCCTTGGATGTTGTCAAATGAGACTCACGTGTAGCAACTCCCCAGAAGACCTTTAACATCTTGTTATTCTGGGTTATCGCTTTGCTAAATGATTAAATGAATGAGAAAGTGTACGAGTGGATTAACTTTGAAGACAAGCCAAGTTTTCTCTGTGCTCATGAAGGACATTAATTAATGTTTCAGCCACAAAATAAGATTTGAAAACCATCAGTAACATAGTCCATGAAAGGAGGGAAAACATTCCTTTCCATTCACATCAATACTTTTCTGCACACCAGGTGTCAAATGTCCTTTTCCATGAAGTCGCTAAGCTGCCATGCATCAACAGAGCTATAATGAACAGGCACTGTGTCTAATTATCAAAAGAATATTATTTACTAAAGCCACAATGTTACATTTTGCATTCGTTGGAAAACAGAGAATCTACCTTATATTATTGATTTGCAGACATGAGCAAATTTGCTGACCTCCCTGGTAAATATGTAAAAAATCCTTTATTGCTGCAGCACAATCTCACACTGAAAGTGTTTGAAAAATACACATTTAATATTTGTGCTCTCTGAATAAATGTTAAGAAATAATTGTTTTTAAAAAATCACCAGCAGCACAATTATTGGTACCTCTGGTGGCAATGCTTTGATCAAAAGGACAAGACTGTTGTAACATTTTCACAAGATTGGAACTTACATAGAGCAGATCTTTCAACGTTTATCCAGAGCCAGAAACCTCTCCAGTGCTCTCCTCTCTTCACTTCACTCTACAGTTTATTTTCTACAGCACTTAGGTCTAAAGACTGAGATTCTGATGGAAAGTGGATTTTCTGTTTGATCAAGCATTTCTGTGATAATTTACTCACATATTTCCAATCGTTATGCTACTGAGAGACCCGATGATAACCCATTATTTGTTTTTGGTAGAGTCCACCACATTTGTATTAAAAATATCCAGAGATTTCAAAGCATTCATGACACCATACACTCTACCAAGGCCTTTGGAAGAGAAACAGGCCCAAAGCATCACAGAGCCTCCACCATATTTGACAGTAAACATTAGGTGTTTTTCCAGGTCTTCCTCTCCTTTTTCGAACCAAACCCATCAGGAGTATTAGTTACTAAAAAGCTTAATTTTAGTCTCATCTGACCAAAGCACATAGGTCCAGTTAAAGTATGAAGCTAGGACCACCATAGAGCAATGTTGTGGACATCACTCCCAAATAACTGGTTGGCATGTAGATAACATCTAGCTCCCCTGAGAATGGGTCTTCATCGGGCCTAGTGATCAACAGTTTACAGAAATGGGTCTCTGGGTCATATTTTGTGCCAGCAATAAGTGGCTGGGAGGCACCAAATAAATCAACTTTATAGTTATAATATCAAATTTAAATATTGGGCTAACTCCCAAGGAGGAATAAATACCGACTGAAAAGATAAGCAGGATCTTCCAGGTACCCAGGGACGGTCCTAGCCTGTTTGGTGCCATGGGGAAACACCCTCTCTGACGTCTACTCCCTCAAACCCAATCCACTTACCCCGCCACGAACGCAAGACTGACCCCTGCTTTCCACCAGACGCGTAACGTAATAGAAGCATTTTACTCGCAAAAGCGTTCCACCCAGCTGGTACCAGCAGCTCATTAAATCACTGGAGAATTACAATTGCGTAACCTAAAGGGTAGTACACAGGAAATAAATGTAATTCTATATTAATAAGTAGCATAAACTCACCATCCACTCCCAAAACTGCAGATATTTCAGTCCATACCTTCTTTTTTCATGCTGTCCATGTAAAAATGATCACTGGTATCATATAAACGGTCTGATTCCACGTTTAAAGGAGCAGGGGGCAGAATGAAGAAACGAAACTCCCGAGTGACGCGGCCGGCGCTGCAAGTAACTGCAGCCAGCCGTACGGGAGCGCGCACAAAACGCTTCACAAAAAACACACCTCTTCACTGTGACATACTTCTTTTTCTTAGTGCCACTTTTTAGTGGGCTGTGAGTCGTCCTCGGTCATTTCCCAGTTGCAGAAGAGAAGAATCCATTCTCACAGTTAAATCAATGGAGGTCTGTGACCATTTTTCTTCCTCTTTTAAAGCTGTCGAGAACGTGCAAGCCGTGTCAATTGACGTCACATCCGTAGACAGCGCGGGAAATTCGGGCCCCGAACTGCAGCACACTTTGCAGCACACAGCCAGTTTAAGAAAATGGAACGATACGTGGGTGGGCTCATTCTTTTTGGTTTATAACGCTTCATCACTCAACAGGATTAAAAAACTCGACATGGATGTTTATTTTATTTACAAATCCTGCCCCCTGTTCTTTTAAGGATTGAATTCTTGTCATCCATGATAAAAACAAACAAATTTGACCCACAGACCAACTGACTTCAACCCTGGTGTCACAGGTGATGATGTTTTCTTTTGTTTTCTTTTTTCATAGTTAAGCAGTCAGAAATCTGCAGGTATCTTTTATTTTGAAATTTTACAAATGCTTTACACTGCTCCCATTTCTTATTTCCTGTGTGGCCTGATCTAAAGATTGACGCATTTTAGAAGTGTAGCGGGTAAAAAATAGAGCCGCCGCATAAGTTTTAGAAAGGGCCACGACACACCACTCCTGAGACGCATCCAATACATGCTGGTTCGCGCCTGGTTCCTTCAAAAACTTTTCAAGCGTACCTAGAAGAATTTATGCTTTTTTGAAGAAAAGGGTGGTCAAACAAAAAATGTATTTGATTTAGATTTCTCTTTTGTTCATTCACTCCATTTTGTTGATTGTTGAAAAAAAATGATTAACACTTCCATTTTTGAAAGCATTCTTTGTTTACAGCATTTTATCACACCTGCCTAAAACTTCTGCTCAGTACTGAAATTTTAAAATTAACGTGTTAACTCAGGTCGATTAATTCCTTGAATTAAAATGATGAATTTTTTTAATGCAATTAACGCATGTACAGAATGACCCACCCTGTTTCTCCCACAATTCGGTGGTTTCCGTGCTTGCCCGTCACGTAAACAGCATGGCAGACCAGTCTGAGATGTTGGATGATCTCTGGTTCCATGTGAACGTCTTACGGTGCGTTCACACCGAACGTGTTTGAAGCGTCATAGGCGTCAGGTTTACATGTAAAGTCAATGCAGAAGCACACTGACACACGTCAGGGTTTCTGCATCGCGTCAGAAGCAGATTTGCGGCACAAAACGCATTTGTGCTTATCCTGCTCTGCTCTCCAATTCGCTTTGGACGCGCATCGAGCTGCAAATGATGAAGCGTCTAACTTTGTCATGCGGCGCGTTTTTGACACTTTGGTGTGAACGAACCGTTATATGGTTTAATGGTGTGGGTCACTCCCTGCTCTGCTGCGCGTGTAGTTTGTAGAAAGAGACGTGATTCTGTCTCGTGCTGTTGGTCGCTTTGACAAAAACAACAAACGTTAAATCCATCGACTCGCCGCTTTCAAGGCGAACAAAACGTCTCTGATTGCAAGCGATCAGAGGAAGTGACTGGAACGAGCAGATGATTAAAAATGCAACAATCTGCAGCGATAATTTCACATCAGGTAAGCTTAGGCTAACAAACAAGCTAATATAGCTGGCCAACACTGCAGCTCCAAGATAACTGCAAATAATAACAGTGGGAACCAGGTATTAATGTGAAGGGTTCTGGGTTAAACCATTTATGCATGCATCGTGGTGTTGATAAACAAATAATCCCTCTATTAATCAGAAAAATTTAATTTAAAAATACTTTAATGATCTCAGAGAGAAATGAAGTGTTGTTGTAGCTCATACTGTTTAATTCTTCAAGGAGTTCTTGTAGATCCTGACGACTGTGGGCAGGAAGGATCTCATGTAGCAGTCTGTGTTACAGTGAAACTGAAGAAGCCTCTGACTGAAGACACTCTGTTGTTGCAGGATAGTCCCAGGAAGAGGATGTTCAGGGTTGTTCAAAAATAATAAGACATGGTCAGCTTTACATTCAGATATTGTTAACCAGGTAGTTTGCCTTAACTGGCTAAAAGATAATTAGGTTAAAAGAGTCATCTGTAAATTTCATGGTGGAATTCAAAGCAAAATCATACTTTTTCAGTCATATTTAGGAATGTTAATTAACCATGAGTAATCGTGAATAATTGACAGCTACTTTGTGATTGATAAGATTAAAATGTTATATATAGTCTCTTTAAGCATAGGCAGTCTGGGTTTTTGTCTGAACAAGTGAAAGCGACTTAGGAGGTCTATTTCTTATCCTTCTTCCAGGTTTCAGGTGTTTCGACATAATTTACAGTCGAGTTACATATAGAACCATAGTTTGTGAAACTAGACTTCAAATGGTTAATCATCTCTTTTGGCAAAAAAAGATATAGCGAGGCAGAAGAAATGTTTTGCAGCAAAGGTTAGAGGCATAAATAATGAGCAAGCGGAGAGTGTTGGCCCTGCAGTTGCAACAAGGCTAATTAGTCCTTAAGGGAGAAAAACACATTTTGAGAAGAAAATGAATGATTCGGAACTAATACAATGCAGTGATAACAAGAAGGTAGAGCAAAATAATCAAAACAAGAAAAAACAAATGTGGAGGTCACTAATCCACTTCAGAGGGTGAAAACAAAAGAAAGCAGAAGAATGGTTTAAAAACCACAAAGTTAACCTGATTTGCTATCGGTGTGTTATTGATGGGCAGCATTTATGTCAAAGAGGAAACAGGCACAAAGAGAAACAGATGCAGGAAGGCTAGAAAGAGAATCCCGATCAATACTGTGAGAGGAGTGATTGATTTACACACATAAACACAAGCATGGATAAGGACTTTAAGACCAAGAAGGAAAAACCATTGAACTGTGCTGTAATTCAACCCTTCACAAGTCCAGACATAAAAGATTTTTACATGAAAACCAAGCTGTGTTCACATTTCAGCTCTCAATCAAACAAAGTTTGGGTTTATATCTTTTAATTTTGCTTTTCTTTTCTTGTTCCACTGATGTTAAAACTGCAACAACAGTGACTGAACATGCTCCCTGGAAGGTAAAAGTGATTCAAGGACTGAGTTTGTACTTTGCATGTTTTATTGTATATTTGTTGCCTGTTGGGATTTAACAGTGAAGTGGATGCTGTCTAATGTCATCTCTTTATGTTTTCACAGCTTTCAGGTGTGGTAGTGACAGGATGCAACTCCAGATCTGTGTACAGTATGTTGTAACCGTCAGAACATTAGGGAAGTACAGTGGCCTGAAAAATTATTTGCTCCCTGTTGATTTCTTCTGTTTTTGTTTTTATCAATAAATAGGGTAAACATTTTAGATCAAACAATTTTAATATCAGATTTTAAAAAACCTGCACGAGCAAATACAAAAAGCAGTTTTTAAATAATGATTTCCTTTACAGTATTGAAGTAAAAAAGAAAAAAAACTATACGAATCAACCTGACAATGTGTGCAAATATAATTCTCCCTCCTCCTTGTTAACTGATGAATTAACTGGTAAATAAAATATTATTTGGATCAGTTTCACATGAAATCGGATTGAGATGCAGGTCTTTCATGCTCAAACATTGTCCATTGTGGCTGAACTGGAAGTAGCAGTTTGTATTTACAGAAATTATCTTTGATACTGATCCACAAGAGCTACAAGTGATCACCACTGATACTCCTAATAAGACATTGGAACAGTTAAAAATACCCAAAAGTTAAATAAGAAATTAGGAAGCAATGCTCTAGGAAATGGATTGGTATAAAATTATCTCATTTAAAACTGTAAATGAAAACTGTAAGACTTTTATGAGAAACCTACAAAGTATTATTAGTCCATTTCAGGGAAAATTTCAAATAAGACCACATACATTATTTTTTTTACCTTTGTTAATTAACAATATTCTGTCCTTAAAGAGGCTATATGCAACTTTGTTTTCCCCAAAATAAACATAACAATAGCCTTTTTATTTGACCATTTCTGACTCAAACATCTCCTGATGATCATACTGACACCTTGTCAGCTCACAGTGGGTGCACCTATCAGCCTGTATCCAATTTTTTCTATTTTCTGTCGGGTCAGATTTTCCCGCGCTGTCTGCGGATGTGACGTCAAGCGCGTTCATGTTAAATGTTTCAGATCACTCTGCCACCACCGCTAGTCAGCACTCGCAAACAGTTCAATGGATTGTGTGAATACACAGAAGAGACCAAGGACAACTCTGACACCAACAGTAACTCAACATAAGACTAAAAAAGTGAAACCTCTGACAAGTGGCCGAAAAAGATCGAAGATTGAGAGCGACCGGCGTAGGAGCGCGCGCTGCGAGAGCGAGCAGAAAGGAAGAGCAGTTCTGTTTTTGGCCACAGGTGTCATTCGCGAGTTTAAATTTCAGAAAATTGCATATAGCCCCTTTAATGAAACAAGGCAACCATTTTCTCAAGATTGCAATAAAATCAAAAACTAAATCTCACAGACAAATGTTTACTTCACTTAGAAATAAAGTAACAAAAGAATTTAGAAGTGCAGAATGTATAAAGTGTATTCTAGAATTGCGCTGCTCTGGGTGGCTGCATGTTGGAGTGGCTCTGTTGGCTACATATTAAGTTTTGGTTTTTTGTACATTGGTTCCTCTTTTTTCTTAAAGAAGATTGCATTTTTTTGACCTGTATACTTTCTAGTTTTTGGTGCTGTGAAGCTGGAAGGATTTTTGCAGTAAATTTTTCCCTTTTTGACAATTTGTTATGATGCGTAACCATGGCAACAATGTGGTTTACAGCCGGGAGCAGCTGATTAACATTGCAAAAAACAAATCCCTGATGAGTTGAGAAGGAGGAGACGTGGATGCAGAGCAGGAGCGAAAAGGAGACAGAAAAAGAGGAAGTTCAAGCCATCTCTTCCATCGATCATAATGGGCAACGTCAGACCATTGGCTAACAAGATGGATGAACTCCAAGCCCTTACAAGGACTCAGCCAGAGTACCGTGAATGCAGTGTTATGTGTTTTACTGAGACGTGGCTGCTGGATCATATCCCCGACTCCAACGTCTGTCTGCCAGGCTTCCTGACTGTACGAGCAGACAGAGATCTGAAGACGAGCAGAAAAAGGAAAGGTGGTGGAGTAGCAGTGCTTGTAAACAACAGATGGTGTCATCCAGGACATGTTACTGTGAAGTGTCGTCTCTGCAGCCCAGATGTCGAACTCTTGGCAGTGAGTTTTCGTCCATATTATTTACCAAGAGAGTTCACCAGTGTAATTTTGGCAGTTGTTTACATTCCACCTTCAGCCGTTGCCGACAATGCATGTGATGTCATCAGTTCCATTGTTGCTAAGCACCCCAATGCATTTGTGGCAATATCTGGTGATTTTAATCATGCCTCGCTCTCTACTACACTTCCAACATTTCAACAGTTTGTCAGCTGCTCTACAAGAGAAAACAGGACCTTGGATTTGTTTTATGCAAATGTAAAGGATTCATACACGTCCAAACCAAGACCTCCTCTGGGACAATCAGATCACAATCTTGTTTTTCTCTGTTCAGAATATAAACCCCTTGTTCAGAGGCAACCTGTGACAAAACGAACTGTGAGAAAATGGTCACAGGAAGCTGAAGAAGCCCTGCAGGGTTGTTTTGCAACCACAGACTGGAGGACTCTTTTCCAAGCACATGGAGAGGACATCAATGCCATGACTGAGTGTGTGACTGACTATATAAACTTCTGTGTGGACAACAGCATCCCCACCAGAAGAGTGAGATGCTTCACTAATAACAAACCTTCAGGTCACTAAACAAGAAAAAAAGAGCCTTCAGGGAGGGAGACAGGGAATTACTGAGGAGTATACAGAAGCAATTTAAGGTCAAGATCAGAGACAGCAAGGAGGCATACAGGAAGAAAGTGGAGAGCAAACTACAGAGGAACAATATCAGAGATGTCTGGTCAGGAATGAGAAAGATCACAGGTTTTAAGGACAGGAAGGATTGGATAGATGGAAGTCTGGACAGAGCCAATGAACTGAACACATTCTTCAACAGGTTCAGTTCAGGAACTAGCTCAGCATCCCCCTCTCCTGTTCCCAACCAAACAGACATCCCACTCTCCTCTGATCAACAGCTTTCCTGTTACACCTCGGATGTTTTATCCTTCACCTCAGCCATGGACTCTTCTAATTCCACAAGTTTGACTTCAACCAAGTCAGGAAATGCTGCTACCTCCTTTGCCTCCCCCTCCCACTTGTCTGTCTCCAAAAGTCAGGTGAAGAGGCAGCTGGAGAAACTGAACCGGAACAAGGCTGCAGGTCCAGATGGTGTCTGCCCCAGAGTCCTGAAGGCCTGTGCAGAGCAGCTCTGTGGGATTCTGCAGCACCCCTTCAACCTTAGCCTAACTCAGGAGAAGGTTCTAGTGTTGTGGAAGACATCCTGCCTTGTTCCAGTACCAAAGATAACTCACCCATCAGTCATCAATGACTATAGACCCGTTGCCCTGACATCCCACATCATGAAGGTCCTGGAGAGACTCCTGTTGGCACCCCTGAGTAAGCAAACAAGAACATATCAGGACCCACTGCAGTTTGCTTATCGCTGTGGAGTTGGAGTTGAAGATGCCATCATCCACCTACTTCAACCAACCCACTGTCATCTGGACAAAGCAGGCAGCACTGTGAGGATCATGTTCTTTGATTTCTCTAGTGCATTTAACACAATTCAGCCTGATTTGCTTTGTCAGAAACTCCTGAAGACACAGGTGGAGCCCTCAACAATCGCCTGGATCAGTGACTACCTGACCAACAGACCACAGTTTGTGAGACTGAAGAATTGTGTGTCAAATCAGGTGGTCAGCAGCACAGGAGCACCACAGGGGATCGTACTCTCACCATTCCTTTTCACTCTGTACACCTCAGACTTCCAGTACAAATCAGAGACCTGTCATCTGCAGAAATACTCAGATGACTCTGCAATTGTCGGGTGTATCAGAGATGGACAAGAAGCTGAATACAGAGAGCTGGTGGACCGCTTTGTGACATGGTGTGGAAACAATCGTCTCACCTTGAATGTGAACAAAACAAAGGAGATGATTGTAGATTTCAGAAGAAACAGGAATAAGTCAAACACTGTTTCCATCATGGGAGAAGAAGTGGAGGTGGTTGAGGAGTATAAATACCTTGGAGTTCATCTTGACAACAGACTGGATTGGAGACTGAACAGTGAAGCTGTCTATAAGAAGGGACAGAGCAGACTGGACTTCTTGAGGAAGCTTAGGTCCTTCAAGGTTTGCAGCAAGATGCTGCAGATCTTATACAAGTCTGTTGTGGAGAGTGTAATCTCTTCAGCCGTCATCTGTTGGGGTAGCAGCATCAGAGCCAGGGACTTAAAAAGGTTAAACAACCTGATAAAGAAGGCTGGTTCTGTTCTTGGGACAACTGTGGAACATCTGGAGATGATAATGCAAAGAAAGATTCTTCATAAAATCAAAAAAATTATGGACAACCCTGAGCATCCTCTTCATGAGACAGTCATACAACAACAGAGCGTCTTCAGTCGGAGGCTTCTTCAGTTTCGCTGCAATACAGACCGCTACAGGAAATCCTTCCTGCCCACAGCAATCATCATCTATAACAACTCCTTAAATAATTAATTATTTGAGCTATACCAACACTTAATTTCCCTCTGGGATCAATAAAGTATTTTTTAATTTAATTTAATTGAATTTGAAAAGCTAATTATTTCATATATACAATAATCAATGCGAAGGGAAACATTAAAGACATCTGGAACAATATAAAGAAACTAACAGGGAGTGACTCAGGGAATAGGACCATTACAGAAATTAAGGTAAATGATGTAGTTATTAATGATCCAAATATGATTTCAACAAGTTTTAATACTCACTTTGTGGATTGTGTTAATAATTTAGTAAGTATTTGTGGTGTGGTAACGTGTAAAAGGCAATCCATGAATACAAATGCTACTGTTTTTAACCTTTCCACTGTAACTCCGATATAGATAGATCAGATCATGAAATCATAAAAAACTCCAAAACAAAAGATATACTTGGGCTGGATAGAGCATTTTTAAGTGCTATAAAACTGTACTTATAACCCCCATTACCAACAATATAAATCAATCAATACAGGAACATGTTTTCCCTAATGCATTAAAAAAAGCAGTATTCATACCGGTCTTTAAATCAGAAATCCAACAGGTCTCAATAACTATAGACCTATAAGTATCCTACCAATAATTTCCAAGATAACTGAAAAATGTGTTGCAGATCAGCTCATCAGTCATCTAAACTACAGTGCATTTAAACTTCACCTGGTACAATTTGGTTTTAGAAAATTCCATTCTACAGAAACAGCAATTTGCTATTTTCTGGAAAAAGTTAAATTAGCGGTTGATAAGGGTGGAGTAGTAGGAGCAGTGTTCCTGGACCTTAAGAAAGCATTCGATACTGTGACAGTATCTCAAGATTCTAATAAGTAGACTATCACACTTTAATTTTTCATTCTCAACTATGCCACAGAGAGAACAATGTGTTAGCATCCAAGGTAAAACATCCTCAACATATGTAACAACCTTAGGAGCTCCACATGGTTGAGTCGTGGGACCACTATTGTTTAGTATATATGTAAATGATCTTCTTCTTTGCTGTCCTGCCAAATATATGCTGACGACGCAGTCATTTATGTCCATGCTGAAAACAAAAATCTAGCAACAAAGAAATTATCAATAACAATGAGTAACATTTCTGATTGGGTTGGTAAACTCACAACTAATTTTGAATTGGTCAAAAACTGTCAGCATGTTCTTTTCAAAAAGCGTTAAGGATAAAGAAAATGAATCGTCAGTAATTTTATATGGGAGAAAACTTGACAAGGTGCAGGAATATAAATACTTAGGTGTTATTTTAGATTCTCACCTCACATTCAAGAACGAGTAAAAATAACAAGGAATAGAATGACATTTAATTAATATAGTTTTAGACATATTAGAGAAAACATAACATCCGAATCAGCATTACTATATTTCAATGCATATGATTGTTTCACATGTGACGTACTGTTTAACAAACTGGTCATCAGCATGTAATACCACCTTAGCAATGATCAGGACAATTTACAAACAAGCTTTAAAAGTCCTTGATAGAAAACCCGAATCACATCACCAAAGCAGTACTCTTTATAAATACTGATTACTTAGCTGGGAAAATATCATTAAATACAGAGATTCTATTTTTATTTTTAATCCGACATGGTTTAGCCCCGACCGTATTACAGGAATTCATAACCAAAGTAGATAATCACAGCAGATCTACAAGGACAAGCTCTAGGGGTGACTGTGTAGTACCTTTTAGGAGAAGCCCTTTTGGACAGACGATATTCTCAGTTCATGCCTCTAAATCTTGGAACACAATCCCAACCGAAATTTGTGAAATAAGAACCCTTGAGTCTTTTAACAAACACTTACAGTTATGGATGTTAGAAGCCCAATACTGTCAGCATAACAAATACAAATCTACATTCAGATTTCTTATGGTTGAAAATGTTGAGGTTTTATTGTGCTATATGGGTGGGCGTGATGAGAGTGAGTGTAAGTAACCCCCAATTTACACCGGGGCCACGCCGCGGTTTGGTCGCGACCTCCTCGGCGCGTCAATCCCCACCGGGAGCGTTTCAGGCGCGAGTCAGCAGCGCCGCTGTCCACTGAGTAGACTCACGAGATCACAAAATCACACAAGAATTAAGATCACGTGTGACAACAACAATGTACGCCAGCATGGAAGACAGAGGTATGTGGGTTTATTTCCTGCTTAGTTTTTTCTGTTTAGAGTCGGATTTGTGATTTTGCACAGCTAAAATAAACGCTTCGTCATCCAGGTAGCAAATGAGATCCTTGCGTCGTACGTAATGACGTGATGCTTAAATAGCTAAGCTATCACAAATCTGCACGCGTTTCTTATTTTAAAATTTACCCGATGCTGCAGGGGTGTTTTCCTGTTAACATAGAGCTAACATAGGGCTAACTGTTGAAGCTTGACGCGTTTTGGAAGCGTGTCGCGTCAACAATAGAGCCCAGTCCTATCTTTAGTGGCGCGGAGCGGTGAGACGCTTCTAAGAGGCGCCTGAAAAGCGCCCGGTGTAAACCACACCATAGACTATAATTGGTTTTTATTTGACCGTGACACTGCTGTAACGTGCTGCTGACGCTCCCGGTGTAAATTAGGGGTACACGTTATAGGTGTGAACAAACAACATATGTGTTAGGTGGCACATTACTACACAACTGTGTACATATATGTAGGATACAATTGTTTTCACATAACTTACTTTATGAACATTTTTTGAGGGATTTTTACTTCTTATTGCAGTTATGAATGTGCTTGTTGGTGTCTATATAATAAGAATGTACTGTTGACAATTTTTTTTAATTTTATTTATTGTTTTATCTTGTTATCTCTTTGAAGCATGAAAATTGTAAATCATTGATTTTTAGGTTGTCAGCTCTTATTAGAAATGTTACTGGTAGTCCCAGCAAAGGGACTAGAAACAGAAATTAGCCCTGGCTACAATCTAGTGTATGCAAAAACATATGTTCATTAATACACACTGTCCTCATATAAGTAAAGTGAAATTCAAACCAACATAATAAATGTTTCAAAACAGGATGATGATAATAAGAATGACTTTTGTGTCTATCTGCTTCCTCTATGCCTTCAATACAGAAAACGCTGGTAGCGCAATTCACTAAAAAACAGAATATCTGGGAATTTGTTGATATGTGCAAGTGATCTAACCTGTCTGTATTCTTCACCCTATGTAATGATGGTCACAATACAAGAAGAGAAACAGTTTGGTCCAAGCTGGTCGGATACCTGCTCAGCTAAAGCTCTGTTTACTTCATAAAAAGCTGGTCTGGACGAGCCCAGAGCAGAGTATATAACATTGTCCCTAAAAACAGCAAAGTTCAAAGCAAAGCCCTAATATGATTACTTTAAAAACACCTTTCTGGAAGCTTAGTTTGCACTCCATTAACTGGAAAGCCTAGTTCATACTTCTCCGTCTGCGTATCTGCGGAGACACGCAGCGCCATTATCCGTCGACGCAAGGACTAACCATCAGGCACGCAAGGATGGAAGGAGTTTGTAACTATCCATTGAATGTAACAGAGAGCACACGTCTGTGATTAGTCAATCCAACATCATTTCACCAGAACGGTGCTCTATAGTCAATGTAATAAGTAGTCAATGCAGCTTTTGGCCACTAGATGCTTTATATTGCAAGGCCAGTTTGTCTAATGTGGTTGGCAGAACCACCAGAAAAGGTCTGCACCCCCTGTTGTCCTGGTGGGGAATTGCTTCACAACAACGGAGAAGTCTAAAAGGAAAACGTCTCTGTCAATACGTGTGATTGTGGATGCAAACTTGCTGACGAAGAAGTATAAATTAGGCTTAGTATCTGAAAACCATGTTGTGATATTGAGTCAGAAATGTTCAGAAAACTAACAATACAACAATCCTTAGTGGAAATGAGATGTGGGTTTACTTTGCTATAGCCATAGCTGTATGCATAGCTGTCAAGTCTCCCGTTTTGGCTGGCAAACTACCGTATTTTCCGTATTATTACCGTACTCTATCCCGCAGTCCTCCTGGTTTTTTTTGTTGGTTTTTTGTTTGTTTTTTTATTAGTATCCCCCCATAAATATCCCCCAAAAATCTTCTGCCTTTCCAAACTGAACTGTCAATAGCCTTGTGATAATTGACATCTGCAGTTGCCTGGGTGGCAGGTCTCGCAAGGTTAGTGCCGAGAGCGGGAAAAACAAAGGAGAGAGATGGATGGACCTGATTAAGGGGAAGTCATTCCTGCCAAAAAAACAAGGATGTCATGTAAATATCTGGAAAAAATGGGACTGTGAATTTACTTTTCCAAAGGGCAGCAGGATGTGGCATAGCATTTGAATGTCAGCAAAGTTAGGCGTATCAAATTCTGATTACTTAATTGTAGTTAGTAAGTGGTTGACAAGTGGTTATTTTGGATTTTATGTACACCTGTGTTCCCTTTGGTTCCTGGCCCCATTTTAGATGTGAGGAATCTAACCTTAGTTCATGGATACGTACCACAGGTAAGCAATTTAGGGTTGCTGTAATTAAACCTTTACTTAAGAAACCCTCACTCAATCAAGATGACTTAATGAATTATAGACGTATATCTAACCTTCCTTTCTTATCTAAAATCCTTGAGAAAACAGTTGTTACTCAAGTATGTGAGCAAGAGTTTCAGTCAGGTTTTAGAGCTCATCATAGCAGTGAAACAGCACTGGTGAAGGTTACTAATGATATTCTCATGGCCTCAGATAATGGACTTGTGTCTGTTCTGGTCTTGTTAGATCTCAGTGCTGCTTTTGACACAGTCGATCCTAATATTCTCTTGAACATGTTGAACATGTTGAAGGGATCAAAGGAAGAGCACAAGGCTGGTTTAAATCATATTTGTCCCACAGATTTCAGTTTGTTCTTGTATAAATCTTCTTCACACTCAAGGGTTACTTGTGGAGTACCACAGGGTTCTGTGCTTGGACCAATTATGTTTACTATATATAAATATACTTCCAATTGGTAAAATCATTAGACAACATGGGATACATTTCCACAGTTATGCCGATGATACACAATTATATTTATCCATAAATCCTGATGAATCCAATCAGTTAGGTAGATTACAGGCATGTCTCAAAGACATAAAAACATGGATGACTCTAACCTTTCTGCTTTTAAATTCTGACAAGACAGAGGTTGCTGTCTTTGGACCAGAAGCTCTGAAAATAAAAACTGCTTAGTCAATTATTTCATCTGGAAGGTATTAAATTGGCCTCCAGTAATAAGATAAAGAACTTTGGCTTTATTTTTGATCAAGACATGATATTAAAATCCCATATTATGGGATATAACAGGTTTCTAGAATTTCCTTCTTTCACCTCCAGAGCATTGCTAAAATTAGAAACATCCTGTCCAGGAGTGATGCTGAGAAACTAGTCCATGCATTTGTTACCTCAAGGCTGGACTACTGTAATTCTTTAATATCAGGAAGTCCACAAAATGCCCTTAAAAGCCTTCAGTTTATCCAAAATGCTGCAGCACGAGTTCTGATGAATATTAAAAAGAGAGATCACATTTATCCTGTTTTAGCTTCTCTTCATTGGCTCCCTGTTAAATCCAGAATAAAATCTAAGATCCTCCTTCTTCCATTTAAAGCCTTTAATAATCAGCTCCATCATCCATTTCAGATCTGATTGTTCCTAACAGAGCCCTTCGCTCTCAGACTGCAGGTTTACTTGTTGTTCCTAGGATTTCTAGAAGTAGAATGGAAGCCAGATCTTTTAGTTATCAGGCTCCTCTCCTGTGGAACCAGCTCCCAGCTTTAGTCCTTGAGGCAGACACTCTGTTTACTTTTAAGGCCAGGCTTAAAACTTTCCTTTTTGATAAAGCTTATAGTTAGAGTGGCTTAGGCATGGGCGTAACAGACATGGAGTACGTGTGGGACATGTCCGTCATCTTTTCCATGTCAGTGTCCTTTGTCCCCCGCCCATTTTAATCAGCCATTACAGCTATGTAATCCCGTAACGTATTTTTGCAAGGCGTCTTTATACACACCGTAAGCATACACATGCTAACGAAAGCAGTGGTGAATCACAGACTGGTGCTGCTAAGCAGAGCAGTATGTTCAGCAACCGATCCAGAGCCAGCAAAAGGTAAAAAACTTTTGCCATTTTTTTCCCAACAAGCTATGTAAGTTGGGTTATGCTGTTGAATGCAGATAATGTTAGCAAAATAATGACTAGTTAGTACATGTCCATATATCACGTTAAGCTAGTTAGAAATCTTGCCAATTTAACATCCCTAAATAGTCTGTTCATGCTAGGAAGAAACCCAACCCTCTTTCATTCATGCGCAGAACTTGTGCTCACTATTGCTGTCTACTTAGTTGAACAAAATATTTATTGTCAAAAAAGACAGAGCAGCATCTGCACAAGTGAAAAGACAATATAAGTGGCTATTTTCCACATTAATTTCACTGGTGCCTATCCTAATTCTATTTCAAAATGTTGCTTTCCACCTTTTTATATCTTTATTGCCAGAATATAAAGATCAGAGTCAGGGAGGAGAAATAAGACCAGAGGCCAGTAGCAGGGACGATAAGGAGGAAAGGTAAGGAGAAATTAGAACTTGGTGAGAAAAAGAGATCCATTAGTAGTAGAAACCAGGCAGGAATAAGGACATGGTTATGACTGATATTTCAGAATTACTCTTATTCCCTCTGTAACCGGTGGATCTCTGGACTGTTACAGAGACCTTGGGGCAGGTGGTTATACTCATAGAGTCCCAGCTGAGTGGTAAAAGCTGTGTAATGTCTGTCAGACTCATGGAGGAGAATGTTATAGAATCCCGATGTGAGGTTCATGGTACTGAACAAGACATTACCACCCAGGGCAGCAAGACAGTCAGCCTGATGGGGCAGGGGGTGAGCGTCCTTATCAGTCTTCGCATTAAGCCACCGGAAATCAGTACATATCCTTAGGTCCCCAGACTTTTTCCAGACTAAGGGTGAGGCATATTCACTGGTGGACTTACCAATGATGCCTTTAAACTCTATGTCAGAAAGCAATTCACACAGTTGCTGATAGTGTGCTGGTGGCACCCTGCGATAGTGCAGCCAGAAGGGACGGTCATTTGTTAGGTGGATACTGTGGACAAAGTCCTTCGCCTCACCACAGTCCAGTTTATCCCTAGAAAACACATCCTGATATGACAACAGAAGATCAGCCAGTTTCCTCTACCCATCACTAGAAACCTCACAACTCTGCACCTGCTGTGGCAGGGCGAATGCACCACCTGATTGTCCAAGCTGGGCTTTGCATGTTCCCAGAGAAAAAGCCAAATCCTCAGCAGCAATACACAGAAAAACATCAGCCACTTTTGTATTGCGCCGCAGTGTAACAGTCTCATCGGTGGGGTTGAGGACTTGCAGTACTGGAAGATATGAGCTCCCAGTACTTGGGGTCAGACTTCATCTTCTGAATAACCAGGCGTAGTACATTACTACAAATGATCAGGTCATCTCTTTCTCCGGACACCAGGAATGCTGGTACTTCGAACTTTAATCTATACAGTTTGATGTTCAAAACATACAAACTTCGGTTGTATGAGAAGGCCACCACAACCAGCAAGAACCACGCACTTTGGAACAGGAACAGATTTAAAAACAACACCACCTGCCCTTAGCTTCTGGTCTGCTTCTTTCCTCAACGTGCAAGACATGCTACCTGAATCAAGCATTCCCCTTAGTATGAACCGGTCACTAATCAAAACAGCTGTATAAAACAGCTCACAGCTTCAACCCTCTGTGACCCTACCAAGAAAACAGTCCTACTGTCGCTCAGTTTTTCACAGCAATCTGCATACATGGAGCGAACATCTGTATCATCTGTGAGGGTGTTATCAGCATCACCCATGTTACCCATCTCATCCCACGGGCTAGCTAGTTTAAATCAGCATTGGCGGGAACGCATCCTGACTTCGGCAAATGTTGAACAGTCTGTGTCTAGTCACACTTCATATGTCCTGAGCCAAAACAGTTAAGACACAACCGAAACAGTCTACAATGTGCATGGGTTGTGTGATCACCTATGACTGACACCTCCTAAAGCTAAAAGAACCCCCTTGGCCCAAATTACTCTGTCTAGACATTGCACAAGTAACAGAGCACACTGTCACACTCACAACAGATAACACTCTTGTGAGTGTCAGTGCATTCTTAGTGTAATGAATACACAAAGGCACACTCAGCCAACACAGTTCCCCCCAAAAAAACAAAAAAGGAAACCACAATAGCAAATTCAATTTAAATTCAAATTCAAAAATACTTTTTTGATCCCAGGGGGAAATAAGGTGTTGTTGTAGCTCATATAAATAATTATTTAAGGAGTTGTTGTAGATGATGATGGCTGTGGACAGGAAAGGATTTCCTGTAGCGGTCTGTATTGCAGCGAAACTGAAGAAGCCTCCGACTGAAGACACTCTGTTGTTGTATGACTGTCTCATGAAGAGGATGCTCAGGGTTGTCCATAATTTTTCTGATTTTATGAAGAATCCTTCTTTGCATCATCATCTCCAGTGGTTCCACAGTTGTCCCCAGAACAGAACCAGAACGTTCTTTATCAAGTTGTTGAGCCTTTTTACCACAACAGACTTGTAGAAGACCTGCAGCATCTTGCTGGAAACCTTGAAGGACCTAAGCTTCCTCCAGAAGTCCAGTCTGCTCTGTCCCTTCTTGTAGACAGCTTCACTGTTCAGTCTCCAATCCAGTCTGTTGTCAAGATGAACTCCAAGGTATTTATACTCCTCAACCACCTCCACTTCTTCTCCCATGATGGAAACAGTGACTTATCCCTGTTTCTTCTGAAATCTACAATCATCTCCTTTGTTTTGTTCACATTCAAGGTGAGACGATTGTTTCCACACCATGTCACAAAGCGGTCCACCAGCTCTCTGTATTCAGCTTCTTGTCTATCTCTGATACACCCGACAATTGCAGAGTCATCTGAGTATTTCTGCAGATGACAGGTCTCTGATTTGTACTGGAAGTCTGAGATGTAGAGAGTGAAAAGGAATGGTGAGAGTACGGTCCCCTGTGGTGCTCCTGTGCTGCTGACCACCTGGTTTGACACACAATTCTTCAGTCTCACAAACTGTGGTCTGTTGGTCAGGTAGTCATTGATCCAGGCGATTGTTGAGGGCTCCACCTGTGTCTTCAGGAGTTTCTGACAAAGCAAATCAGGCTGAATTGTGTTACATGCACTGGAGAAATCAAAGAACATGATCCTCACAGTGCTGCCTGCTTTGTCCAGATGACAGTGGGTTGGTTGAAGCAGGTGGATAATGGCATCTTCAACTTCAACGGCAGTGTATTCAAAATGTACTCAAACAAAGAAAGAGACTGCCCTTCATGAACATATATATATATGTGATAACCCATCATAGCACATAAAGACACCTGCAAGTCAGCGATTGGGGCACAACAGCGCAGGCGACGGAATATTCAACGACGCACACAGCAAAAGCAGCCGTCGGAGTCGGAGTGCAGACTTGTAGACAGGAGGAGAAAGGAGCCAGCCAAAGCATACAGCAGGGCTGTCATAGGACGGGTCGAACGGCACCAAGTGTAACTGGTGGATCTCTGCATTGTGTTTTTGAAGAAATTCTTGACACTGGACTTGGAGGGAAGACTTGGTTTATTCTGTTAGCAATGATTGATAGCAAATACAGGACACAATTAGCAGCCCGCTCCAGCTTCTACACACACACACAAAGGCAGGAAACAGACATTAGCCCAACTTGTAGCAACCAATGGGCTAGCGGCTAACAAAGGCTAAAACGCATCAGTATGTAATAACTGTTGTTTGTCTTGGAAAGGAATAAAAGGAACATTTTTAACAGGAAATGTAAGTTTTTTAACACAAAAGTAATTATAAACAATGTGACATGACAGAAAATCAGACACCCACCTCTCCCACAGGAGAACTGTACAAATGGAGGGAGGCAGAGAGATCCCCATGACTTTATAGAGAGCACCACCGAAGAAGAAATACGGGGTGGAGCTCCTAAACTCAACGCTAAACGGATGAAATAAGAACGTGAAATAAGTTCTGACTACTGTCTACAGTATGTAGCAGACCAGATTTTGTGTAATTATAACAGTTTACATTCTGGACCCAGTTACACCTCTCCAAAATATATTTTGTTTATATTTTAATAAGTAACTGTGGTGGCCGGAAGGAAACCGTCCATCACAATGCAGCACAGACACCTTCAGTACCATGGAGAGTACCATCAAGAGGGCACAATGTCTGGGTGGAATAGTGGTGTTCAGGACCAAGGACAGCTCTAACACAGGTGTGCAGCATTCCCCTCTGACAGGCAGCCCCAGCTGCAGGCTGTTGGGCCCAATCAGGTATCACATAAAAGGGAACAAAGAAGCCACAGTGAGAGAGGAAGCAGGGGAAGAAGACAGCCACAGTGTTGGAAGCATACATGGCCAGCCAGCACAGCTACCTTCTAGAAGGCAGAGGCGTAATTGACGGCGTGAGTAAGGGGAATCTCTTTAACTAACCGTACACCTCTTCTGCCTCTTCTCCAGAAGTAAATCGAAGCAAAAGGAGCACCCTGAGAAGAAGACCCTAAGTTCAAGTTTTTTCTCCTCTTTAACCTTGACCCCGCCTTATGATAAATAAAGAACTCTAAGTTTTGCTCCAATGAAGTTCGGCCTGGTGAATGACTACTGTGAATTCCAGAGCTAACCCTCTCAGCCTTGTGTGTGAAGTCCACAGATGGTGGAGAATGTGGGTAGGAGGTGAGCCTCGCCTGGGATTCAGACAGTAAAGAGAAACATTAAGAAAATGGAGGAAGCCCTGACCGCCATTCTGCAGGCCCAAACGACCCTGAATGCAGCAGTCACAGAGCTCTGTCGAAGGACTGAGGCACACGGTAGGAGGCCCCAAGATTATCTGACCAAAATGACTATAGAAGATGATGTTGAAACCTATCTTGACCTTTTTGAGAAAACTGCCCAAAGAGAGAGATGGCCCAGGGCAGACTGGACGAACCTGATACTCCCTCTGCTAACCGGGGAAGCCCAGAAAGCCTGCCGTGACCTCACCGTTCATGAGGCCACAAACTATGAAGTGGTCAAGAGGTCGATCCTGGCCCAATATGGCCTCAGCCTGCCTGCCAAGGCCCAGCGTGTCCATAGCTGGGGGAATACTGTCCATCACTTCCAGCTCGGGCTCAAGTAACCACGTTAACCCGCATGGTAAGAAGCTGGCTGGACGAAGGAGATGGGCCACCTGCGGTAGAAAGAGTGGTGATTGATCGGTGCACACGTGGCCTGCCTACCGATGCAAAAAAATATGTGGCTCAACAGGGACCACCAAGCGTAGATGCCTTGATTGCACTCCTAGAAAACCACCAGGTGACTGTGAGCCTGATGAAGCCTGAAGTACCCAAAAACCTCGCTTGGAGACCGAGACAAGAGCGAGAACCGCCTAGGAAACCCCAGGGAAACTGGAAAGAGGAAAGGCCCCCACGAAATCCTGCTCCATTCCGGTGCTTTACGTGTGGGGGAGGGGGACACCTGGCCCGGGATTGCCCAGGCCGAGAGGAGCCGATGCCCACCGTCAGTACCTCGGAATCCAGGTCCCCATGCCATTTTCTTACCACCTGTTGGGCTCATGAGGGGACGGCCGCCCCTAGAATCCCTGTTAAGATCGGGGGCAAAGACACAGAAGCACTTATAGACTCAGGCAGTATGGTAACACTAATCCGGCCAGAATTTGCCGGACCTGTCATGGGGAAAGAGATCTCTGTATCCATGGGGACACCAGAAACTACCCCACTGCTGAATTAAGCCTGGTCACCCCACGGGGGCAGTTCCGGGTACGAGCAGGGGTCGTCGAGCACCTGCCAGTTCCTGTTCTCGTAGGCCGAGACTGTCAAGCCTTTTCTGCCTACTGGACAACCCGAGCCACAGAGGGGAGGAAGCCTACTCGGCGCAGAAGAAGAGGCAGTCTGTCCAGCCACTCCGTTTTTCTAACCAATACCGGGACCACAGATACAGATGCAACCAGCCCTGAAGAGCCCCACGATGGGGATAGAGGTGAGGAACATCACTCTGACTCCACTGCCTCTGCTTCAGAAGACCCCGAAGGTGTACAGGTTCGTGACGATATAGAATCCCATGAAGTATTTTCTGAATTTCCCCCGGCAGAAATCCTTCAAGGAGAAAGGCTGGGACGGTTCGGCACCGCTCAACTGCAAGACCCGGTACTAAGCCAAGCATGGGGGAATGCCCAGGTGATTGAGGGCCAGCCACAAGTTGGGGTGAGCAGACTCTCTTACCCACATTTTATGGTCAAAAACAGATTGTTGTATAGAGTAGATCAGCGAAGAGGTGAAATTATAAATCAGTTGCTGGTCCCCAACCCATACACCACTAAAGTGTTATATCTCGCCCACACTCACCTGCTGGGGGGCCATTTGGGGACAGAGAAGACCTATGAAAGGATCCTCACACGGTTCTATTGGCCCGGGGTTAAAAAGGCAGTAGAAGAATATTGTCGACACTGTTCTGAATGTCAACTCAACAGCCCCAAGGTAACCTACCGAAATCCCCTTATTCCTCTACCAATCATTGAGACCCCTTTCAGCAGGATTGCACTGGACATTGTGGGACCGCTGCCAAAATCGAATCGGGGACACCGATACCTTCTAGTCATCCTTGACTATGCCACCCGGTTCCCCGAGGCAATACCTCTCCGATCAGCCACCTCAAAGGCCATCGCCAGAGAACTGGTCCAACTCTTCAGCTGGGTGGGGATCGCAGACGAGATCCTTACTGACCAAGGTTCTTGCTTCATGTCTACGGTTGTGAAAGAGACCTGCCGGCAATTGAAGGTAAAACAAATCAAAACCTCCATATACCACCCCCAGACGGATGGACTGGTAGAGAGGTTTAACAAAACCCTTAAACAAATGTTAAAGAAAGTGATTGACATCGATGGGAAAAATTGGGATCACCTGTTACCATATGTCTTGTTCTCTATTCGAGAAGTCCCACAAAGCTCCACTGGTTTCTCGCCCTTTGAACTCCTCTATGGACGACGACCTCGAGGGATTCTGGACATCGCTAAAGAGAGTTGGGAACAGCAACCATCACCACACCGCACCGTCATCGAACATGTTGAACAGATGCACGACAGAATGGCACGAGTCTGGCCGATGGTAAGAGAACACATGCAACAGGCACAACAACAACAGGCCAAAATATACAACAGGGGAGCCAAGATAAGAGATTTTCACCCCGGGGAAAAGGTATTAGTACTAGTACCATCAAACGAGTGCAAGTTCCTGGCCAAGTGGCAGGGACCTTATGAGATTGTAGAGCGGGTGGGCCCGGTCAACTACAGAGTACGCCAACCTGGCCGAAGGAAGGGCCAGCAAATCTACCATATAAACCTTCTGAAAATGTGGCATGAACCTATCCTGCCTACAAGCAATGTGCTCACAGCCAGTGTCACTTCTCCTATAACCCCGCAGGTAAAGATGGGTAACCAGCTCTCCCCTAGGCAAAAGCAAGAGTTACGTGAACTCGTGTGGCGAAACCGCGACGTCTTCTCGGACCTGCCTGGACGGACCTCCATTATAGCCCACGATATAGTAACTGAACCGGGGAAGGTAGTTAGGCTTCGACCCTACAGGATCCCAGAAGCCAAAAGGGAAGCCATCCGAAACGAAGTGAAGAAGATGCTTGACCTAGGTGTCATAGAGGAGTCCCAAAGTGCGTGGTCTAGCCCTATCGTCCTTGTACCGAAACCAGATGGGAGCACACGATTCTGTAATGACTACCGAAAGCTGAATGAAGTTTCCCAATTCGATACCTACCCTATGCCAAGGATAGATGAGTTAATCGAGCGACTGGGCCCTGCACGGTTTATCACAACCCTTGACTTGACCAAAGGGTACTGGCAAGTACCTTTAACCCCCCAAGCCAAACCAAAAACCGCCTTCTCCACTCCTGAGGGGACCTTTCAATACCGGGTCCTTCCTTTTGGGGTCCACGGAGCACCAGCCACGTTTCAAAGGCTCATGGATAGAGTCCTCCGTCCCCACCAGCAATATGCTGCTGCATACCTTGACGACATTGTTATCCATGACAGGAGTTGGGAGGAGCATCTTCACCATCTAGAGGCTGTGTTACAAGCATTACGGTCAGCGGCTCTTACGGCAAACCCAGGCAAGTGTTCACTCGCCCAAGAGGAGGCCAACTATCTAGGGTACACTGTTGGGAAAGGAAATGTGAAACCCCAGCCTAAGAAAATCGACACCATACTCAACTGGCCCCGACCTCAAACCAAGAAACAGCTAAGAACCTTCCTTGGGCTACTTGGTTACTACCGGATATTCATACCTGACTTCGCCACAAAAGCAGCCCCCCTTACTGAGCTAACCCGCAAGTACCTCCCAAACCAGGTGAGCTGGACCAAAGAAGCAGAACAGGCCTTCACCGAGCTCAAGCAGTCTCTCTGTTGTGAACCAGTCCTACAGGCCCCGAACTTCAACAAACCGTTTGTTCTACAGACAGATGCCTCTGAAGTAGGGGTCGGAGCAGTATTGTCTCAGTGGCAAGATGGCCTGGAACACCCCATCATATTTATTAGCCGTAAGCTGCTGCCCCATGAAAAGAATTACGCCACAATCGAGAAAGAATGTCTTGCTGTAAAATGGGCGATTGAAAAACTGAGGTATTATCTGTTGGGTCGGAAATTTGTTTTAATAACTGATCATGCTCCCCTAAAATGGATGTCTCAAAACAAAGGGAAAAATGCAAGAATCACTCGCTGGTTTCTTCAGTTGCAGGACTTCCAGTTTAAAGTGGAACACCGGGCTGGAAGCTCTCATGCGAACGCTGATGCCATGTCCAGGAGGCATGACTGCGCTTGGGTGTGCGCTCCAAATAGGAGTTTGGAGCTGGAAAAGGGGGTATGTGGTGGCCGGAAGGAAACCGTCCATCACAATGCAGCACAGACACCTTCAGTACCATGGAGAGTACCATCAAGAGGGCACAATGTCTGGGTGGAATAGTGGTGTTCAGGACCAAGGACAGCTCTAACACAGGTGTGCAGCATTCCCCTCTGACAGGCAGCCCCAGCTGCAGGCTGTTGGGCCCAATCAGGTATCACATAAAAGGGAACAAAGAAGCCACAGTGAGAGAGGAAGCAGGGGAAGAAGACAGCCACAGTGTTGGAAGCATACATGGCCAGCCAGCACAGCTACCTTCTAGAAGGCAGAGGCGTAATTGACGGCATGAGTAAGGGGAATCTCTTTAACTAACCGTACACCTCTTCTGCCTCTTCTCCAGAAGTAAATCGAAGCAAAAGGAGCACCCTGAGAAGAAGACCCTAAGTTCAAGTTTTTTCTCCTCTTTAACCTTGACCCCGCCTTATGATAAATAAAGAACTCTAAGTTTTGCTCCAATGAAGTTCGGCCTGGTGAATGACTACTGTGAATTCCAGAGCTAACCCTCTCAGCCTTGTGTGTGAAGTCCACATAACCCAGGATTGATGTCAATGAATAAGTTTGATAAGCCGTAAAAAAGAAGAGGTGATCTGTTAATATTGTGTGTTATGTATTGTGATCTGCTGATTTACACAAGCCAGTGCATGAAGTAGGTAGGTAGGTAGGTAGGTAGGTAGGTAGGTGGGTAGGTGGGTCAAATAAACAAAAGTCAAATTTAAAAATGGTGTGTTTTTCTTGATCTGAAAACTAATACATTTCCTAAAAACATTCAACGTATTTTTGATAAGTGAATGATTTCACAACAATCTTCATTAAACACAAGCCTACATTCCTGAATGGATTCCACACTGAAAGCTTTAAAGGTCTGAAGCCAATTATGTTGCAACATAAATTACGATGTCATGACTTTTTCTCCAGCTTCTGTCTTTTATTCAGCTATAACGTGAATCAAATAATCTTCTGATATATTCATTCAATCATCTGTGACGACCCCTCTATTATAAGCATGTGAGTAAGAATGAGGGTTCAGGTAAAAGAAAAAGTCATGGTAAGGCATTACCATCACATTACCATCTTAACTCAAAAACCTGTATGCATAAAATGCTCAGGCTCCCATTTTAAACAAATGCCCACTTTAATGAAATGGAAACAAAGTTTTTTTTCTTCCAAAAATGAAAATGAAAATGCATCAGAGGGTCAAACAAGATGATGCATGTCAGCTTATTTTGTTTGTTGAGGCCTCTGCAGACGGAGCAAGAGCCATAAGCCTTTTTCGATATGTGTGATAATGAAATTCATTTCTCCCCCTCCCCTGTTTCTCTTCATTCTCCTCTTCCTCCCCCTGTCCTACACACCATCCATTTAAAAAGGAAAGGCACTGCATTTAAATTACGTTGGCAGCTTACTGTAAGAGTCCACCGGGGAAATCGAAGAAGAGACAGATAGAGAAAGTGGGGGGCGGGGTGGAAAACAGAGTTATGGGAAACAGTGGAGGGCGAAAGTGCATCTTTAGATGGGGAAGATAGTGATTGGGATGTTGGGAAGAGGCTGGCAGGGGAAGTGGTGTATGTAAGTGGATGAAATGCGAGTAAAGAAAAGCAAAAGGTCAGGGAAAGAAGGAAACTCTGAATCAAGAGTTGAAGGAAAGATGGTGCCGTGAAGTGACAGTGTTTATCCTCCGTCCTTGATCTTTGTTGCACCTTCTGTCTTTCATCTTTCTTTCTCTCGTGTTGTTTCGGTTCTCTCTGGTGATGGATGACTAGCAAACCTAGGCAATCCCAGAATGCTTTTTGTCATCCCCGAAGTCGAGAACTCCTACGTTTGGCTATTTACATGCAAATGGGGTCCCCCTCCACTACCCCCCACCAACACACACACACACACACACACCTTCCATCAGTTCTATCTAAGCTCTCATTCATTCTGTCCAGCACTGGTGTCACTTCATTATATAGGCGTCTTAAGGGAGTGTTGGGAGAGAGCTTTACTTTTTAGATAAATACAAATTTTTTAACACCAGACTGACAAAAAATGTGACAGATAGCGGTCATGTTTATTCATCAAGATCTAAACCAAACTACAGAAGCCATGTGTTAAAAAATAGGTCCATCCTATGATTTACCAGCTCATAAAACCACCTTCAACAGTGATAAGTTGAAGCTGTTGGCATATGTATCATTTTATTAGACTCTCGCATTGTTGTACCTGTCATTTTCACCCACTCTTGTAACAACTTACAGCTCCACTAGCGCCTACTCAGTGCAGCTCTACTCGGTTATCAGGGGTTTCCTCTAGTATCAGTTAAGTAGTACCTGTCTCTTTTTCAGTACCACCTTCGCTAGAGTTCCAAGCCAAGAAAACGCGACATCAAAAGACAGTCGGACACTGATTGGCTAGAGGGTGTAGTCAGTTGTGTCACAAAACCAACTCGCTCACAAGAATCCGAATCCATTTGTAAAAACTCACAACAGTGACTAAGCATATTTGGACAATGACAGACTGAGCAGAATGTTCAACATCTCATTTATGTCCTCCATTGTTGTATTTGCGTTTGTGTCACGTACAGATAACTGGGCGTTACTTTTCAGACTCTGGAAGAACCCAATATATGACGACCTCACCCACCAGAACTGCCACTCAAAGGACCCAAAGGGTGTAGCGTCGGGTAGAGCAGAGTCGAGGCGTTGCGTAGGAACTAGTGGAAATGGGCAACTGGGTGTGATAATGTGCCGGTTTCTACACAGCCTACTCAGAGAACGAGAAGGAAAGAACTGAGAAGAAAGAACAGTGTTTTCTAATCAGAATATTAATCCTCCTTTTCTTTCCCTGATGTCCACATGTCCATAATTCTTAGGTTCTCTGAGGTCAAGCAGATAAACAGTAGAGCACACTGGGACCAAGAACTTAAGCCTGCTTTCCACTAGATGCATAAGTGGCACATAACATCTGCGAGTCCACAAAGCGGTGTGAATCAGATGCATTCCAGACACGTCCCAGAAGAGTTGCGTTGTGGCCCTCTCTTAAATTTACACAGCAGGTCTATTTTTTTTAGCTACGTTTCCAGAAGGAACAGAACAAAGCAGGTGTTAGTCCTTAAGGTCCCACCATAGCATTTCGGTCTATTGCAGCACCTTGACTTGTTTCTTTTTCAGATATTCAGTTGTGGATTTGCTGCTGTGTTTGGAATTATTATCAGTTTAGGTCAAGCTTCAACTTGAATGACCTCCCATTTAACCAAAGAATACTTTGGTGTTAAGAGGACTTCATGATGCCCTTCATGATGATGCTGTAAAACAAGCCCAGATCATCACCCCTCTACCACCCTACTGATAGCTGGTATGAGGAGTCTGTGCTGATGTACTGTGTTTGGTTTTTACCAAACAACAGACAAGACCTTTTTTGACTTGGTGGTGGCATCAGCCATCTTCTATGCTGTAGTTTGTAGAAGTAGCAGCTTATCTATTGCTTATCTTTGGCTGTCAAAGGAGATGGTAAAACACCCATATGCTTTAGTCTGAGTCATATTTTTATTTTTAGGAGTTGCAGCTAAAAACTGGTTATTTTTCTGTTTGCAGTTCTGTCAAGCTAAACCAATGTGCTCCTCATGCAACTTCATAACTCTTTTTTTCTTTTTCTTTTTTTCATTTAAGCTTATTTTGAGAAAAACACACAAAGAATGAACTCATGAAGCAACAGAGTTTTCCTCACTGTGTCGCTATTTTCTCGTCATTTTCCTGTCCTTCCGTCAAACCCTTACAGCTGCACAAAGAGACCTTTACGCTCGACAGTCAGGCACGATTCCTCTCTATCTGCCTCCGTCTTTCGCTTGCATACACAAACACACAGTACACAACCCCGACACTTCCTCTCTGTGTAAATGAAAGAGGAAGTACAGAAGAGACTGAAGTGTAAAGAGTCCTCTGTCTCACTTCCTCAGACAGGATTGACACTACAGCGACAACAACAACAACAAGGACAGTGACGAGCCGCACAGGCGAATTATTCATGAGCCCCAAAAGCAACACCAAAGGAGCTCAGTGTCTCCAAAAAACTCACTCACTCAGCAGCCGGCTGAGCGTTTTCAAAGCCGTCCCGTTCATGAGTTACAGCCTGAAACTTTCACCCAGCGAGAAGACATTTCCCTCTCAATGGCGCCCACCTGGTCTGAGGAAGCAGCACTTCCACACTGAGGATTTGGGAATCAAAGGACCTATTCTCCAACTTGTTTGAAAAGTTTGCAGTTTGTCACAAGCGGCGCTCTGTTGCTGAACAAGATAACTTTGTGTGCCACCTGAAATGGTACAAAGCACCGGTTACGGCACCAAGCCGCTGGAGGATATGCTCCAGATCCGTAATGAAGAGATAAACAAACTTTGTATTGGAAGTACTTTTTACTCAGGGAGACTTTAGGAGAGATGAAATCAATACTTTTCCACAGAAGAGTCTCTCATCTTTAAAGGATGCAGTGCATCCCACATTTTAATGAGTTGTTATGGCTCTTATTGTTTCTTTTATTGAAGAAATGATTATGTGTTTGCTGGGCATTATAAAGCCACCTCTGTCTGTGGTGTCAATGAGGCAGGCTCTTTAATGCTGGGAAATTGTTTTGGTTCTCTTTATTCCAGTCCCATAATGTTATGAAAATATAAACTTAGAGGTCTCTAATTTCAATCTCCATTCATCCATCTTCTATACCCAACTATCCTTGCAGATGGTGGAGGGTGTCTATTTCCAGCTGTTACTGAATACACAGGACAAACAACCATGCACACACACTCATACCTAAGGACAATTTAGAGAGAACAACTGACCTAGCTATTGTGTTTTTGGACCGTGAGAGGAAGCCGGAGTACCTCGAGAGAACCCACAAACGCATGGAGAACAGAAATGTTCAACTCTTTTTTTTTACAACTCCAAGTCCAGTTTCAAGTCTTCTGCCCATAATCAGATCCCCAAATCCATCTACAACATCTATTGCATCTCTAATTCTGCATCACTGTAATAATATGCTAAGGGCTATTTTATATTACTTTTGCACAAAAAAAAGAAGAAGAAAGGAAACCATTTTCTGAAACAACATGTAAAACCTTTGCTCTCAATTGCAATTAATAAAGATGCTAAAATCTATGGTATAAATTTTAATATAATGAATGACCCAAAGTGTAGCAAGTAAATAAATAAGTGTTGAGTTTCTGAATAAAAAAGAAAGGAAGTGCTTTTGTTTTAATGTTGTCAGCAAGAAGTTTCCTTGTAGAGTTGCAGCTAGTGTATCAGCTAGAGAATGTCTAAGGTTCCTAAATGATCCAAAATCATGTAATACAGTTGGAGAGATATTCATGTGGTTATTATTATGAAACAAAAGGTAACATGGCACCAGTGGCTTAGGTTTGAACCCCCTCTCCGTCTATCTTGGTCATTGTGTCTTTGGGCAAGACACATACCCCCCTTACCTACTGGTGGTGGCCAGAGGGTGTGGTGGCGCCTGTGTGTACGGCAGCCTTACTTCTGTGAGTCTGGCCCAGGGCAGCTGTGGCAACAATGTAATCCACCACCATCAGTCTGTGAATGTGTGAATGGATTGGTGAATGACTAAGGTAAGGCAAGGCAATTTTATTTGTATAGCACACTTTCAACAACAAGGTGATTCAAGGTGCTTTGCAAAAACAGCAAGAATAATACACAAAACATGATACATCAAAGCATGACTCAAAGGCAGCTCTAAACAGATACTTTTTTAGTTGTGATTTGAAAGAACTCAGTGTTTCAGCACCTTTGCAGTTATCTGGAAGTTTGTTCCAGATTAGAGGAGCATAGAAACTGAAAGCTGCTTCTCCATGTTTGGTTCTAATTCTAAGGTTGTTGAGTAGACTGGAATTAGAGGACCTGAGTGGTCTGGGGGGGGGTTGGTATAGTAACAGCAGATCTTCAACATACTTTGGTGCTAAGCCATTCAATGATTTATAAACTAGTAAAGGTATTTAGAAATCTATTCTCTGAGCTACAGGGAGCCAGTGTAAGGACTTTAGAACTGGGGTGATGTGCTCTACTTTCCTGGTTCTAGTGAGGAACACGAGCAGAAGCGTTCTGGATCAGCTACAGCTGTCTGATTGACTTTTTAGGCAGACCTGTGAAGACGCTGTTGCAGTAATCAGTCAGACTAAAGATAAACACATGGATGAGTTTTTCTAGGTCCTGTTGCGACATCAG
This sequence comes from Valencia hispanica, assembly GCA_963556495.2. Lineage (NCBI taxonomy): Eukaryota > Metazoa > Chordata > Actinopteri > Cyprinodontiformes > Valenciidae > Valencia > Valencia hispanica. The sequence goes on from OY747709.1 coordinate 3,421,148, forward strand.
ACCTTTAATACGGTGGCCGGGAAGTGCAAAACAAAATTACATTAACCTGAAACACTTTTACAATCTTACCGAAACACATTTACAAGTTTACGGAAACACATTTACAAGTTTACCGAAACACTTTTACAAATTTACCGAAACACATTTACAAGTTAAAAAAAGAAACACTTTTACAAGTTTAACAAAACACATTTACAAAGACATGACCTGGAAGTGATACTGCAGGGATGAGGTTAGGGTCGGGGCAAGACCAAAGTGGTAACAGTAATGGAATCGATCCAGCCAGCAGCTCAATCTGCAGAGATGTTTTGCGGAATCTATTTTCAAGTTTTAGGGACATTTTGTGGTGATACCAACCACCCAGACCACTCAGGTCCTCCAACTCTAGCCTACTAAACATCCCTAGACTCAAAATCAAACATGGAAAGCAGCTTTCAGTTTCTATGCTCCTCTAATCTGGAACAAACTTCCGGACGACTGCAGAGCTGCTGAAACACTGAACTGCTTTAAATCAAGACTAAAAACTCATTTGTTTAGAGCTGAATTTGAGTAAACGATTAATGTCATATGTATCATATGAGCTCATGCTCTATTGCTTTATTGCTGTTTTTCTTTTGCATGCTTTAATTATGTATCATGTGTTGTGTGTGTTTCTTGCTAAATTGCTGTTCTTAAATTAAAATTTCAATGTTATATTCTATGTCTTTCTTTATCACCAAATTAATGTAAAACACCTTGAATTTGAGTCACTTTATGTGTATCATGTATTGTGTGTTTTTCATGCTATATTGCTATTTTTTTATTTCCAATGTTATATTCTGTGTTTTTCTTTATCATCAAATCATGTAAAGCACCTTGAATTACCCTGTTGTTGAAAGTATGTTATACAAATAAAATAGCCTTGCCTTACCTCGCCTTGACTTGACTTGCCTTGCTGATAGGCACAGGCCCCAATGACCCTGCAAGGGTAGGTGGGTTTGAGGATGGATGGATGGATGGATGGATGGATGGATGGATGGATGGATGGATGGATGACCAAACTAAGTTTTCTTGGACAGAAAGGAAGCTGGGAGGTTCATGAGCTGCAGAATTCAGAGTCACTGCCCCACACAGAGGGCACGGCTGCCCTGAAGTTCCCCTGAGTCCCCAAAGGGTTGGCTCATATGAATGTGGGTCATAAAAAGCTCCTTCTGAATGTACTCATCTCGGGACGGCCGCCTCTCAGACTGCCGTTGGGGTGATAACGAAGAATGAGGACGGTTTCTCAAAGCGGGTGGTGGTGTAAAAAGACAACATACAAACACGGGAGACAAGGAAACATTACCACACAAACGTGAAACAGACATGTTTCAAATAAAAAGAAATGTAAGTCCTGTAATGTGAAAATGTTTTATTCTTCTGGAAGAGATTCAGTCCTCCTTTACAGATCAAGCAGCGAACAGAAGCTGACAGCAGATCCACGTACCCTGCATATTGTGTAACATAATCTGAGCCCTGCTGAGCCGCCTGCAGTGCTCTTCCAGAGACTTTGCCGTTTCCACCATCCTGCCTCGCAGATCCCGTGACTAAGCCATGAATACTTCATGGCTTTCCTGAAAGCACAGGCCCCAGTGGAAGTAGCAGGCAAAGTGTACGAGTTCCTCTGCAGGTCACTGTGCCACACTGTCTCCGCTCTATATTTACGACACACTGAGGGATGTGTGAGCAAGTCTGTGAACGTGGGAGGATGTGTGGGCAGGAGTGAGAAAATGAGCGATGATAGCGGACACATTTTTGCACTTTTAGATGTAATATAGCTGCTTGATGAAGCTGGAAGATAAATATGTGTGTTTGTATTGCAGGTGAAATAATCTCTAGTAACATCGCATGTTTGCCTGTTAGGACCTCCGTGCTCAGACTGCATGGAGAACCTATTCATCAGAGCAGAAGAATCATGTCTTACACCGGCCTTTGGATGGGGGAAGGGTGTGTGGGCATTTGTGTTTGAGCTAACATGTGAGACAGACAAAGATGACCAAACACTAAGCTACAGACAGTCTGTGCACCACATTTCCTGCAGCTCTTTCACTGATAATAGCAGCAAACGCAGACAATGGTGAAGGTGATTCAATAAACAACCCAGATGGTTCATTTTGCAACAGAAAACACACAAACACACACACCCACACACAAGGTGGGCCATGAAAACCTCCTTTTCACAACTTGACATATGGCGCACACAATTTCCCTCTCAATTTCAACTCCCACAGACGTTCCTTGCATGCCGCAAATTACCCCACCCCCCTGCTACCCCTCTCCTCGTCCCTCATCTCCCCATCTCGTCATCCCTTCCTCTAAATTCGCTCTTCTTTCTAAAAGTCATCTGCTCGCTAAGCAGTAAGCAACATCACGGGCCGCTTGCAGAAATGAGAGTATACAAATGATTTGTGGCACAGCCGTCCCACTGGCGCCAGGCTGCGAGAACGATGGGGATGGGGGGGGCGAAGGAGTAAAGATGGTGGGGCGGGATAATGTCACTTTCACCTTGTGTTGCTGTAGCAGGCCCATGATGATCATTTTTACCCATTTTCATCCCAAATTTGTTTTGGGTAAAAGCTTGAGGGAGGAAGACAAGCACGAGGTGCTGCCTTTGCTGAGTGGAGTCAAAAATGCAAAGATGGGGGTAAACACAGCGGAGGAGGGAGGAAATACATATATAAAGGGGGGATGGCGCAAAGAGGAAAGAAGCAGGGGGGGATGCATCTGCACGGTGGCCTTTTTCTGATCCAATCTCACTGATGAATCCTAATGAAGGATTTAATAAAAGCACAGTTTACAATCTGTCTCTGCATCAAAGCGTGCAATCCAATTCAAAAACACAGGCCCCATCTACATCTTTCAATTTTGCTGAAAACCCATCAAGCTATTCCCCAAAAAACAAGCAGGCACATGTTTGCATATGCTTGGTAAGAAATTGGAGAGAGATGGGGGGGGGAAATTGGCTGGGTTGCAGAGCGAGCGGCTGGCACATTTGTTCCAGCTGTAGCCTAATGTCAAAACTCGTCATATTCATTTGGCCTCCTAATGAGCCTAAAGTCAACAAGGTGCAGCACACATGAGTGGAATCGCTGCTGCAGCCCCACCGCTTAATGAACAGAGGGGGAAAGACACAAAGGAGCTGACAGTGGGAGAGAGGGAGAGCAGAACATGGGAAATCATTTCAAACTTGATAAGACAAACACTCCTCATACACGCCGTCATCTGACATTTCACTGAAATCAAAAGGGCACACCTGCTACACTGTCAGCGAGCTCAGAGTCTGTAAACAAGACAGATGGACAGATCAACAAAACTGTCTCAAAGGCTGTAAGTTGAGGCAGTAAAGTGATGAAGAAGAGGAGCAACTGCTAGCAGACAAAACCTAAAATAAACGGAACACTGGAGTTTCAAGCCATGAGAATCCTGAAACATTCTGCAACAGTGACATCTGCTGGTGATTACCCAGATTACAGCAGATTGTCCCAAACTGATCACATGGATCTTGGTCCAGAACAGAAAGAGAAACAGAAACTCTACAAAAGTAAAATATTAGGAACATATTGAGGACTCATAAAACCAGCATTAAGTTTCCTCTACTGCATCAGCAATACTTAAACTGAGAAAAGCCTTTATGATGAAATCTACAGTTAGAGTTTCTGAACATTTTCAGATTTCTCGTCAGAACATTGGTGTTCAAGTCTAAGTCAACCTGTGTACCCATTGGTGTTTAGCAGGTTCAACCAGAGAACTGTCACAAAACCTGTGAACAACAATATGAACATTCAGTTAAAAACTAGTGCTTTGCTACGTTATGTGTTGACACTGGCTTCCAGTCCGGTTCAGAGTGGAGTATAAGATCCTGATGGTTGAATTCAAGGCCATCAATGGTCTGCCCCCCGCCTACCTCGCTGAGCTGGTAATCATCTACCAACCAACCAGAACTCTGCGTTCCTCTAATCACATCGCACTGGTCATGCCCAAGTACAATTACAAAAAGTTTGGAGGCCGGTCCTTTTCTGTCCAAGGCCCAAAGTTGTGGAACGCACTTCCAGTACAGCTTCGAAGCAACTCTGAGTTGTGTGTTTTTAAATCACAGTTGAAAACACATCTTTTTCGACAAGCTTTCCATACGTAGCCACTGTCTCGATTGCTGTTTGTATTTTTTTTTTTATGTTTTTATTTAGTGCCATTTACTGGGGCTCTTGTTTTATTTGTGTTTTAACTCTGGAAAGCCCCCTGGGCACCTTTTGGCTGTTGTAAGGCGCCATATAAATAAAATTTGATTGATTGATTGATTGACACAACACTAGTTCATCCCTGAGTTTGGAGAGTCCTTCTAATCACTGAATGACTCTTTGTTAAAATAAAATACTCTCACATGAAAAAGTATTTGTCTTCTGTTTTTTGCTTTATTCTCATGCTTAAATGTTTCATATCATTAAACAAATTTTAATATCAGACAACAATGACCTGAATAAATAGAAAAAGCCTTCACTTGCCATCCAGTTTGGGGAACTTCTTCCTCGTGTCATAATGTGGTTTCATGGACAGGAAGAATGCTGATGTTTGAGTTTGAGAGGCACCATCTGGGAGTAGTTGAACTGACCCCCAACAGCTTACAGATTAGGCTTTGGCAACCCAAACTCCTTCAGAGATCCTGGAATCACTCCTACTCTGAAATTCTCTGGGGAGAAAGGCGTCAGGTAGGTGTGGGAATATTCAAATCCCCTGGCTATGTGCCAGGAGTTTTCGCTGGTGAGCTAGAGTATCGCCTCTTTGCACCTTCAGGTTGCAGCATGTAAGGTTCTGATACCCGACCTTCTTGAAGTTACTGAATGGTGTCCTGGAAGGATTTCCATCTGAGGTTCCCATGGTATTCCACCTGACTTCAATATAGGAAATTACTCTGTTACCTGGAGGGGTTTGATTGGGAAGAGCGGCCTCCCTGATCTTAACCTACTCAGTGTTTTGATAATGGAGCTCTGTATGAGGCGTATGATGTCCATAGCAAACACCATATTCATGCAAGAAGTTGGTCCATAAGTGTGCATATTACCAAGTTGAGCAAAACGTCAATTATCAACTTTGTAACCTTATCAATCATCCTGCGGTGTTATGTCTTAGATACTCAGGTGAAGAGAGGTGCAGAGCTGCCCACTGATCATCACCTGTTAATGAGTTTGATCCAGTGGCAAAGAAGACTACTGGACATACCTGGTAAATGGTAAAAGGGTAAATGGACTGAATTTCTATAGAGCAGTTTGAGGGGTCTTCAGCTCACAGCTCTGGGATAATTCCCCTCATGTACTGTGGGAGGTTTGGGACATGGAATCAAAATGGGCCATGTTCAGGACCTCCACTGTAGATTCCAGTTCTTGCCTGAAGGTCATTGGTGCCTCTCGTGACAGCAAACAGGGACCAATGAGGGGACAGCAGCAGTGATGAAAGTCATCAGGTTGTGAACCTGGACTAAGGATAATGTTGGGTGGTGGAGGAAGCACTTTGAGGATCTTCTTCTTCTCCAATCACCATGTCCCCAGGAGGTGCGGTCTAAATACTTACAAGAAGGTGATTCCATCTCAGTGGCAGAGGTCGCTGTTGTAGTAACTCTTCAGCAGCAGGGCAGCAGAAGTGGATAAGATTTGGACTGAGTGGTTGAAGGCGCAGGACATTGTGGGGCTCTCTTCAATGTCACCTGATTGATTAGAATATCATTGGAGTTTCAGACTGGGGTACAAGTCCAAACGTTTTAGAAAGGGGAATGGAAAGTATGTTCCAGCTATGAAGGGGTAGCAATTTTGGATGAATGGTTGGATGGCGAAAGAAAGGTGGCCCGAACCAGAAGTGTATGTTAGCGTACGCATTTTGCAACAGAAATCAAGTTTGTAGCTTGCTTTGCACTTAAATGAATTACTCACCTGAAACAAGTCAAGCCAAATGTAAACAGTACTATTATACCTCTAGCATCCAATGAGCCCAAGTTCCATACATCTTGATGAGAAGGGAATTTTCCCAATAGCTGCCATGCTGCATTAAGTTAAAGCTGAGACAATTCAATTCAGTTGATTTGTATAGCGCTAAATCACAACACTTTATCTCAAGGCACTTTACAAGAAAAGTCATTTCAATTCAGTCATATATACATTCCAATTAATCCTTCATTTCATTATTCCAATCAATCAAACGTTTTCTATCTAAAGAAACGCAGCAGATTGCATCAAGTCATTGAATTGCAGCAAGGTTGTAGTAATATTGAAACAGCTCCAAAAATATTTTATATATCTATTATTTGGAAATATGGGCACAGTCTTAATTAAAGTTTTCTAAAGATGAACACCGACTGTTATATTATTGTATAATCTATCTATCTAGGCATTGGCTATGCCTGCTTAAACTACTTTATTAAATGAACAAAAATAATTCAACAAAATTTCTAGTCAGTTCTATGCTTTCCGCAAATTATTTTTATATTACTTTATTCAAATAATGGTTTATTTTCCCTTTAACATTGTGAACTGGTTTCTGAACACATACCAGCTGTTGTCCTTAATTTACTCTTAAAGATAATCTTGTCATGTTCGTATTAAATTCCCTGACCCACATTCAGAACGCCACTAGACAAACCAGCAGTACAAATTCTGAAATTTTCATTGAGACAAAATAATGAGATGATGAACGTGGGAGTTGGGAACATGGCACAAGGAATAGGAGGTGAGAAGAACTTCGGAGGAAATGGTCCAAAAGGTGAGATTGAGTCCCGGAGGAAATGTATTTGTTGATATAAGCTCAAGTGAGGCCTATTTGGTAGATGGTTGATTGAATGCCAGGGAAGGAGAGCTAGGAGTCCGGGATGTTTGGGGAAGCTTCCTGCCTAGTTCTTGAAGACGTGGAGCTGTTGGAGTCCGGGAGCAAGGAGTGAGCACGGAGAGCGGGCAGGCAGAGCATGGAGGTGGTGCATGGATCAAGGAGGAATTTGGAACTTGAAGGTAGTCAGATGTGGATGAAAAACCAAGGCTTACTAAGAAGCTGGAGAATACACCATAAGGAGGTTGGGATGAGGAAAAAACTTGGAAGGAGCACAGAGAAGACTGAACAGGGTTGTCATAAAATAAAACTAGAAACTCAGGAGATTGCACAGAGGACTTAAGGTTTTTACCATTCGGCTTTAACACTCAAGCGACAAAGGTCTGACAGCCAGCTGCTTAAATTTCATTCTGTGATGAGCTCAATGAGCAGCAGGCTGGCTCCGCCCCCAGCTTGATGGACAGGTCTTCAGCTCAGCCAGGACCTCTGGAGGAAACTTCCAGAAAAGTAGAGAAAGCAGGAGGAAGCAGACAGAGAAACAGACAAACACCCAGACTCCTTAACAAATCTTAACTAGTTCAAATCGAATTTGGCCTAATTTAATCTATCTCCTCAAAATAAACCTGGGTTTTAAACATACCTATTCAAAATGAACTGTGGTATGCATTACTGCTCATTTGATGATTTTATTGGTTACTGGTATTATTCTTATTTGTTTATTTTTACCGCTGTCGTAGTTGATCATTTTTCCTTATTTTTAATTTTTCCTTAATAGTTTAGTTTAATGTTGCTAGCCTTGTTAAATGATTTTTTGATTAATGTTTTTTAACTAAAGGTATGGAACTATTTTGTTATTAAAATGCTCATATTTCAGAGAGAAATTGCTTTTTATTGTGTATATATGTGTGCAGGATTTGCTGTTTGAGCAATCCCAAACAGCTCACAGAAATTATCTGCTTCATCTATTGTCTTATAATACCAAACTTTACCAGACATGTATTAATAAGACAATAATTGATAGAGACTAAGAGCTGTTTGGCTATTATTTCCTGAAAATCAGGTGATGCCCCGACTTGTTAATTTTGATCTTAATTACCAACTCTGTTAATAGTTGCCTTTGGAAACCTGTCATTGTGAAGAAAGGAAGAATTACAGTTGGAAGAATAGGAGAGACTGAGGTGTCTGAAATGTCTGTGGTGAGAATTGTAAAACTGCTGAAATATAGTGTGTAATATTACTGCACAGCAAAGCTACATGGTTTTCAAGCATACAAATAATATTGATTTTTGTTATTTTATAAATGTGTTAGGCAGTGATTTGAAATCAGCCAATACCTATTCCTAAATGAGTTGAATCAGTGTCAGAGACAATCCTGATCAGGAAGTTCCAACCTTTATTCTTACTAACTGTGTTTCTTCTTTTTTCTGGCTGGTGTTTATTGCCATCAGCTTCAATGTTCATATGTGTCTCTTTCCTGTTCTCTCAGCCACCAGCTGGTTGTAGTTGTTCTGAAACTGTTGCAATTCACAGGTGCTGACCAAAGACACAAAAACTGAAACTCTGAAGCAAAAAAACAACATCTCCTGGATGAGTTTTGTTTTTGTTGTATATTGTTAGAATTACACCAATTTCATGTAGAATTACCACAGGAAACAATCCTTAGGGTCAAACTAAATATAAAAGAAGATCTAATAAGCTGTGTTAAGGATAATGATAAGATAATTTTTTTAAGAAAATAATTTTAGGATTTTTAGGATGATAAATCCCTTTGGCCAATCGGTTTTCTAGGGTTAGGCAAACAAGCTTGCATGCCTCATGAAGCACAAAGTAAATATGTTTAAAGAAAGTTATTTAGCCTGAATCAGACAAAAACACAATTGATTTGAATAGTATGATATTTATATTGAAATTGATCATATCTTGATTATATATAATCACATATTGATTATCATAAATTGATAATATTGAATTGATTTTGATTCAGTTGAAATTGATTCATTGAAGTCTTCACAGATTTAACAGCACTATCAGCATATATCAAAACAGTCAAATGAAATCTACCAAAATTGCTAATCTACCAAAGTCCAATTATAATGTAATATTACCCCTTTCCCTCAATACAAACAGAGGGTTGGATGACACCTATGCAGGGGGATTTGTTGAAAACCTAACGTTCATCCAGACAATCCCTACTACATCCTCTCAGTTTGTTAGGGGATGAGCTAATAATACAAAATATGCAATAGAACCACAAAACATGATAAAGGAGCTACAACATCAGCTGGTCAGATCAATGGCTCTTCATAATTCCATAAATTAAACAAAAAACATTGATGAAAACATTAACCAGTTAAGCTCCTCCTCTTGCTGCCTCAACATCTTATCCACAGTTTTTCATAAGAAATCTTTCCCTGTCATTAGATCTGATGCGATTCAAATAGCTACTGTAACTCATCCAATCACTATTAATATGGAACTTTTAAATGGTCACCCTCTGCTGAACAAAAGTTTTATGATCAATGATCTACTTTTAGACCACAATCTTGATTGTCTATTTTTAACGGAGACATGGCTAAGTACAAGTGCCCCTGTTGTTCTTACGGAGGCCTCCCCACCAAATTTTAACTTATTCCACAATAAAAAGGGGAGGCAGTACTACTTTTAAAAGCTCATCAATGCTTTTTGCCAAACCTGCTTTATTTAATAGTTGTAGCAGTAAAATAATGCAGCTGTTTTTAGTACTCCTCAGATTTTATGTTTCAAAGTTTATAGGCATCCAAAAAAAAACACACCCTGGTGATTTTGATTTACATGTGGATAAGCTTTTAGATCCTCTATCAACAGATTTATTTAACTTTTTTTCAACAGTTTTTTTTAAAATGTCCTAAATTATATAGATATTAGTTAACATGTCACGCAGCCTACTCACAACAGAGAACAAACCCTGGACTTTGTCATCACATATGGCCTGTCCACCAGTGTGTCCTCTGTTATTGACCTGACTGTCTCTGACCACTACTGTGTGTTTTTTAACATCACCGGTTTTATCCAGCAGGAGACCTCTGTGAGAACTGTCAGGAGACATTACTTAACCCCTGAAGTGGCTGCAGGTTTTCTTAAAGTTTTAGAAAACATACCTCTTACTGCTTTATCTGCCTCTTGTGATTTTATCATCAATGATTTTAACAGTAGGCTTCAGTCCGCTCTCGACCTGCTTGCTTCACTAAAAGTTAAAAGTAACCAATCAAAACTTGCAACGCCGTGGAGACATGAAGACCTCAAAAAACAAAAGAAAAATTGCAGGGTGGCAGAGAGAAAATGGGGAGGAAAAAAAATCACAATAAACCGTCTTATATACACAGAACTTCTAAAAGGATACAATAACGCAGTAAGAAATTCAAGAGGTACATACTTTTCCAAAATCATCACTGATCATAAAAATAATCCCAAAATTATTTTTTCCGCCATTTACAAACATTTTTAACTGTGTTTCTAAAGGATTTCAGAAAAAAAACTTAAACACTCTCTGTGAGGAGTTCACAGACTACTTCAGAGGGAAGGTAGACACCATCAGATGTAATATTTTATTTTCTCAGAGTAAAATGGTTTTAGACAAATCGGAGCGTGTGTCTTTACCTGAGGAAACGCTGGACAGTTTTGTCCTGGTGGAACCTGAGACTCTTGATAAAGTTTTCTCCTCAGTGAGGCCCACCACATGTGTTTTGGACCCAATTCCTAATTCATTTTTAAAGCCATTTTATGGATCTTTTAGAGATGAGATCTTAACCTTGATGAATTGCTCCCTTCAGACGGGGTTTCTTTCCTGTCACCTGTAAAAGGGGCAGTGGTGAGGTCCCTGTTGAAGAAGAGCAATTTAGATTTTATTGATTTAATGGTATCTAACTTACAGTTTTTAAGCAAACTTTTAGGAAAGCTTACTTTAATTCAACTTTTGATTTTATTAATGTACATAATGTCCTAGAGCAATCTCAGTCTGGTTTTAGGGTGAACCACAGCACAGAGACTGCCCTTTTGAAGATTTCAGTGATTTCAGAATAAACCATGATGTACAGAAGGTGACATTGTTGTTTCTACTGGATCTAAGCGCTGCCTTTGATACAGTAGACCACACTATTCTTTTAACCTGTTTAAAACAGATTGGCCTCTCTGGTGCTGTCCATTCTAGAATTGCGCTGCTCTGGGTGGCTGCATGTTGGAGTGGCTCTGTTGGTTACATATTAAGTTATGTTTTTTTGTACATTGGTTCCTCTTTTTTCTTAAAGAAGATTGCATTTTTTTTACCTGTATACTTTCTAGTTTTTGGTGCTGTGAAGCTGGAAGGATTTTTTCTGTAAATTTTTCCCTTTTTAACAATTTGTTATGATGCGTAACGATGGCAACAATGTGGTTTACAGCCGGGAGCAGCTGATTAACATCGCAAAAGCTGAAATAATACCTCAACTGAAACCACAAATCCCTGATGAGTTGATGAGGAGGAGACGTGGATGCAGAGCAGGAGCGAAAAGGAGACAGAGAAAGAGGAAGTTCAAGCCATCTCTTCCATCGATCATAATGAGCAACGTAAGATCACTGGCTAACAAGATGGATGAACTCCAAGCCCTTACAAGGACTCAGCCAGAGTACCGTGAATGCAGTGTTATGTGTTTTACGGAGACGTGGCTACTGGATCATATCCCCGACTCCAACGTCTGTCTGCCAGGCTTCCTGACTGTACGAGCAGACAGAGATCTGAAGACGAGCAGGAAAAGAAAAGGTGGTGGAGTAGCAGTGCTTGTAAACAACAGATGGTGTCATCCAGGACATGTTACTGTGAAGTGCCGTCTCTGCTGCCCAGATGTCGAACTCTTAGCAGTGAGTTTTCGTCCATATTATTTACCAAGAGAGTTCACCAGTGTAATTTTGGCAGTTGTTTACATTCCACCTTCAGCCGTTGCCGACAATGCATGTGATGTCATCAGTTCCATTGTTGCTAAGCTACAGACACAGCACCCCAATGCATTTGTGGCAATATCTGGTGATTTTAATCATGCCTCGCTCTCTACTACACTTCCAACATTTCAACAGTTTGTCAGCTGCTCTACAAGAGAAAACAGGACCTTGGATTTGTTTTATGCAAATGTAAAGGATTCATACACGTCCAAACCAAGACCTCCTCTGGGACAATCAGATCACAATCTTGTTTTTCTATGTTCAGAATATAAACCCCTTGTTCAGAGGCAACCTGTGACAAAACGAACTGTGAGAAAATGGTCACAGGAAGCTGAAGAAGCCCTGCAGGGTTGTTTTGCAACCACAGACTGGATGACTCTTTGCCAAGCACATGGAGAGGACATCAATGCCATGACTGAGTGTGTGACTGACTATATAAACTTCTGTGTGGACAACATCATCCCCACCAGAACAGTGAGATGCTTCCCGAATAACAAACCCTGGATCACCAGTGACCTGAAGGAACTGCTAAACAAGAAAAAAAGAGCCTTCAGGGAGGGAGACAGGGAATTATTGAGGAGTATACAGAAGCAACTTAAGGTCAAGATCAGAGACAGCAAGGAGGCATACAGGAAGAAGCTGGAGAACAAACTAGAGAGGAACAATATCCGAGATGTCTGGTCAGGAATGAGAAAATCACAGGTTTTAAGGACAGGAAGGATTGGGTAGATGGAAGTCTGGACAGAGCCAATGAACTGAACATATTCTTCAACAGGTTCAGTTCAGGAACTAGCTCAGCATCCACCTCTCCTGTTCCCAGCCAAACAGAGATCCCACTCTCCTCTGATCAACAGTTTCCCTGTTACACCTCGAATGTTTTATCCTTCACCTCAGCCATGGACTCTTCTGAATCCACAAGTTTGACTTCAACAAAGTCAGGAGGTGCTGCTACCCCCTTTGTTCCAGTACCCAAAAGAACTCACCCATCAGTCATCAATGACTATAGACCCGTTGCCCTGACATCCCACATCATGAAGGTCCTGGAGAGACTCCTGTTGGCCCCCCTGAGTAAGCAAACAAGAACATATCAGGACCCACTGCAGTTTGCTTATCGCTGTGGAGTTGGAGTTGAAGATGCCATCATCCACCTACTTCAACCAACCCACTGTCATCTGGACAAAGCAGGCAGCACTGTGAGGATCATGTTGTTTGATTTCTCTAGTGCATTTAACACAATTCAGCCTGATTTGCTTTGTGAGAAACTCCTGAAGACACAGGTGGAGCCCTCAACAATCGCCTGGATCAATGACTACCTGACAAACAGACCACAGTTTGTGAGACTGAAGAATTGTGTGTCAAACCAGGTGGTCAGGAGCACCACAGGGGACCGTACTCTCACCATTCCTTTTCACTCTGTACACCTCAGACTTCCAGTACAAATCAGAGACGTGTCATCTGCAGAAATACTCAGATGACTCTGCAATTGTCGGGTGTATCAGAGATGGACAAGAAGCTGAATACAGAGAGCTGGTGGACCGCTTTGTGACATGGTGTGGAAACAATCGTCTCACCTTGAATGTGAACAAAACAAAGGAGATGATTGTAGATTTCAGAAGAAACAGGGATAAGTCAAACACTGTTTCCATCATGGGAGAAGAAGTGGAGGTGGTTGAGGAATATAAATACCTCGGAGTTCACCTTGACAACAGACTGGACTGGAGGCGCCACAGTGAAGCCGTCTACAAGAAGGGACAGAGCAGACTGTACTTCTTGAGGAAGCTTAGGTCCTTCAAGGTTTGCAGCAAGATGCTGCAAATCTTCTACAAGTCTGTTGTGGAGAGTGTAATCTCTTCAGCCGTCATCTGTTGGGGTAGCAGCATCAGAGCCAGGGATTTAAAAAGGCTAAACAACCTGATAAAGAAGGCTGGTTCTGTTCTTGGGACAACTGTAGAAAATCTGGAGATGATAATGCAAAGAAGGATTCTTCATAAAATCAAAAAAATTATGGACAACTCTGAGCATCCTCTTCATGAGACAGTCATACAACAACAGAGCGTCTTCAGTCGGAGGCTTCTTCAGTTTTGCTGCAATACAGACCGCTACAGGAAATCCTTCCTGCCCACAGCCATTATCATCTACAACAACTCCTTAAAGAATTAATTATATGAGCTATACCAACACTTAATTTCCCTCTGGGATCAATAAAGTATTTTTGAATTTGAATTGAATTTGAATGTAGTTCCCACTCCTATCTCACAGACAGGACTTGTATGTCCTTTTAAGTTTAGATACTTGCCTGTCTAATGTCCACAAGAATACATGTGGTGTGCCGCAGAGTTCAATTGTAGGCCCAGTGATTTTTAACCTTTATATGTTCCCTCATGGCAGTGTCATCAGAAGACATGGAGTTAACTTTCACAGTTATGCTGACGATACACAGTTGTACATCTCTGTGTCTCCTGATGACACACGGGCAATGAATGCACTTTTTTACTGCATTTTAGACATTGAACCCTGGATGGCAGAAAACTTTCTCCAGCTCAACCAGGAAAAAACTGAAGTTTTAGTCATTGTTCCTGAGGCTCAGGGAGAGAACATTTTACGAAAACTACAAACGCTGTTATCTAATCGTTCTTTACAAGTGAACAACCTGGGCGTGATTTTTGACTCTGTGCTGACTTTTATCCCTCACATTAAGAACATCAATAAAATAGGTTTTTATTATCAAAAGAACATTGCTAGAGTCCACCCCATTCTATCTCGGGCCAATATGGAGACACTGATGCATGCTTTTATCCATCCATCCATCCATCCATTTTCTTCTGCTTATCCGGGGTCGGGTCGCGGGGGCAACAGCCTAAGCAAAGAGACCCAGACTTCCCTCTCCCCAGCCACTTGTTCCAGCTCCTCGGGAGGAACCCCAAGGCGCTCCCAGGCCAGCCGAGAAACATAGTCCCTCTAGCGTGTCCTGGGCCTTCCCCTGGGCCTCCTCCCGGTGAGACGTGCCTGAAACACCTCACCAGGGAGGCGTCCAGGAGGCATCCTGACCAGATGCCCGAGCCACCTCAACTGACTCCTCTCGATGTGGAGAAGCAGCGGCTCTACTCTGAGCCCCCTCCGGATGACTGAGCTTCTCACCCTATCTCTAAGGGAGAGCCCAGACACTCTGCAGAGGAAACTCATTTCAGCCGCTTGTATCCGTGATCTCGTTCTTTCGGTCACCACCCAGAGTTCGTGACCATAGATGAGGGTAGGAACGTAGATCGACCAGTAAATCGATCTACGTTCACCACGACAGACCGGTAAAGCGCCCGCATAACTGCAGATGCCCCACCAATCCATCTATCGATCTCCCGCTCCATTTTTCCCTCTCATTCGTGAACAAGACCCCCAGATACTTAAACTCCTCCACTTGGGGTAGGACCCCATCCCCGACCCGGAGAAGGCACCCCACCTTTTTCCGGCTCAAGACCATGGCCTCGGATTTGGAGGTGCTGATTCTCATCCCAGCCGCTTCACACTCGGCTGCGAACCGCTCTAGTGAAAGCTGTAGATCACGTTCCGATGAAGCCAACAGGACCACGTCATCTGCAAAAAGCAGAGACCCGATCCTGAGGCCACCAAAACGGATCCCCTCAACGCCTTGGCTGCGCCTAGAGATCCTGTCCATAAAAGTTAGGAACAGGATCGGTGACAAAGGGCAACCTTGGCGGAGTCCAACTCTCACTGGAAACAAGCCCGACTTACTGCCGGCAATGCGAACCAAACTCTGGCACCGGTCGTACAGGGACCTAACAGCCCGTATCAAGGGGCCCGGTACCCCGTACTCCCGGAGCACCCCCCACAGGGCCCCCCGAGGGACACGGTCGAACGCCTTCTCCAAGTCCACAAAACACATGTAGACCGGTTGGGCGAACTCCCACGCACCCTCCAGGACTCTGCTGAGGGTGTACAGCTGGTCCAGTGTTCCACGGCCAGGACGAAAACCGCATTGTTCCTCCTGGATCCGAGGTTCGACAATCCGTCAGACCCTCCTCTCCAGAACCCCTGAATAGACCTTACCAGGGAGGCTCAGAAGTGTGATCCCCCTGTAGTTGGAAAACACACTGTGGTCCCCCTTTTTAAACAGGGGGACCACCACCCCGGTCTACCAATCCAAGGGAACTGCCCCCGATGTCCACGCAATATTGCAGAGCCGCGTTAACCAACACAGCCCCACAACATCCAGAGGCTTGAGGAACTCCGGTCGAATCTCATCCACCCTCGGAGCCCTGCCACCGAGGAGCTTTTTAACGACCTCGGTGACCTCAGCACCAGAGATTGGAGAGACCGACCCAAAGTCCCCAAACCCTGCTTCCAGATTGGAAGGCGTGCTGGTGGGATTAAGGAGGTCTTCGAAGTATTCCGTCCACCGACCCAAAACGTCCCGCGTCGAGGTCAGCAGCACACCATCCCCACTGTAAACAGTGTTGGTGGCAGACCGCTTTCCCCCCCTGAGACGCCGGATGGTGGACCAGAATCGCTTCGAAGCCGTACGGAAGTCGTTTTCCATGGCCTCTCCAAACTCCTCCCACGCCCGAGTTTTTGCCTCAACAACCATCCGAGCCGCATCCCGCTTGGCCTGTCGGTACCTATCAGCTGCTTCAGGGGTCCCGCAAGCCAAAAAGACCCGGTAGGACTCCTTCTTCAGCCTGACAGCATCCCTTACCGCCGGTGTCCACCAGCGGGTTCGGGGGTTGCAGCCGCGACAGGCACCGACCACCTTGCGGCCACAGCTTCGGTCAGCCCCCTCGGCAATGGAGGCGCGGAACATGGTCCACTCGGACTCAATGTCCCCCGCCTCCCCCGGGACGTGTTCAAAGTTCTGCCGGAGGTGTGAGTTAAAGCTCCTTCTGACAGGAGACTCTGCCAGACGTTCCCAGCAGACCCTCACAACACGTTTGGGCCTTCCAGGTCTGTCCGGCGTCCTGCCCCACCATCGGAGCAGACTCACCACCAGGTAGTGGTCAGTGGACAGCTCAGCCCCTCTCTTCACCTGAGTGTCCAAAACATGCGGCCGCAGATCAGATGAGACGACAACCAAGTCGATCATTGAGCTGCGGCCTAAGGTGTCCTGGTGCCAAGTGCACATATGGACACCTTTATGCTTGAACATGGTGTTTGTTATGGACAATCCATGACGAGCACAGAAGTCCAATAACAAGACACCACTCGGGTTCAGATCGGGGGGGCCATTCCGCCCAACCACACCCCTCCAGGTCTCACTGTCATTGCCCATGTGAGCGTTGAAGTCCCCCAGCAGAACAAGGGAGTCCCCAGGAGGAGCACTCTCCAGCACCCCCTCCAAAGACTCCAAGAAGGGTGGGTAATCTAATCTGCTGTTTGGTGCATAAGCACAAACAACAGTCAGGACCCGTCCCCCCACCCGAAAGCGTAGGGAGGCTACCCTCTCGTTCACCGGGGTAAACCCCAACGTACAGGCGCCGAGATGGGGGGCAACAAGTATGCCCACCCCAGCTCAGCGCCTCTCAGCAGGGGCAACTCCAGAGTGGAAGTGAGTCCAACCGCTCTCGAGGAGACGGGTTCCAGAGCCAGAGGCGTGCGCCGAGGTGAGTCCGACGATGTCCAGTCTGAACTTCTCTACCTCGCACACCAGCTCCGGCTCCTTCCCCACCAGAGAGGTGACGTTCCACGTCCCGAGAGCCAGCTTCTGCAGCCGTGGATCGGATCGCCAAGGTCCCCGCCTTTGGCCGCCGCCCATCCTGCACAGCACCCGACCCCTATGGCCCCTCCCACAGGTGGTGAGCTCATGGGAAGGGGGGCCCATGGGTAAAGGCCCGGCCACCAGGCGCTCGCCAACGTGCCCCACCTCCAGGCCTGGCTCCAGAGGGGGGCCCCGGTGACCCGCGTCCGGGTGAGGGAACACTGAGTCCATCTGTCTTGTTCATCATGCTTTTATCACCAGTAGTATAGATTACTGTAATGCTCTGTTTTCTGGTCTTCCCAAAAAGAGTATATCCGGTTTACAAGTTCTATCAAATTCAGCAGCTTGTGGCCTGACAAAGACCAGGAGGCGGGAGCACATTACACCTGTCTTAAATTCCTTGCATTGGCTCCCCGTATGTTTTAGGATCAATTTTAAGGCAAGGCAAGGAAAGGCAATTTTATTTGTATAGCACACTTTCAACAGCAGGGTAATTCAAGGTGCTTTTGAATGATTTGGTGATTTTAAAAAACAATGGAAATTAAAAGTAAAAGAAACACACATTACACATGATACACAGTAAAGTAAGAGAAAGATCAATAAAGCAAGAGAGCATGAACACATTTCATACATATGACATCAATCATTTAATCGAAGGCAATTCTAAACAAATGGGTTTTTAGTCTTGATTTAAATCAGTTCAGAGTTTCAGGAGCTCTATACTCGTCAGGAAGTCTGTTCCAGATAAAGGGAACATAGAAACTGAAAACTGCTTCTCCATGTTTAGTTCTGAGTCTAGGGATGTGTAGTAGACTAGAGTTGGAGGACCTGAGTGGTCTTGGGGGTTGGTACCGTGACAACAGGTCTTCAACATATTTTGGTGTTAAGCCATGTAATGATTTATATACCAGTAGGAGTGTCTTGAAGTCTATTCTCTGAGCTACAGGGAGCCAGTGTAAGGACTTTAGAACTGGGGTGATGTGCTCTACTTTCCTGGTTCTAGTGAGGACGCGAGCAGCAGCGTTCTGGATCAGCTGCAGCTGTCTGATTGACTTTTAAGGCAGACCTGTGAAGATGCTGTTGCAGTAATCAATCCGACTAAAGATAAACGCTTGGATGAGTTTTTCTAGGTCCTGTTGCAACATCAGTCCTTTAATCCTAGAAATGTTCTTCAGGTGATAGAACGTTGACCTTGTTATTGCCTTTATGTGACCCTGGAGGTTCAGGTCTGAGTCCATTACTACACCTAGGTTTCGTGCCTGATCAGTAGTTTCTAGCTGTATTAACTGAAGCTGTACGCTGACTCTTGATGGTTCCTCTTTGGGTCCAAAAATAATTACTTCAGTTTTGTTTCTATTCAGCTGGAGAAAGTTATGGCACATCCAACCATTTATTTGGTCAATGCATTGATTTAGGATTTGAATGGGTTCAGATTCACCTGGTGACATTGTAATGTAAAGCTGAGTGTCATCCGTGTAGTTATGGTAGCTAATGTTTTTGGTTGCTATAAGCTTGCTTAGTGGGAGCATGTAGATATTAAATAAGAGGGGCCCCAGGATGGAGCCCTGGGGCACCCCACATGTTATTTCTGTTCGTTCTGATGAAAAGTTTCCTATTGAAACATAGAAGTCCCTGTTCTTTAGGTAAGACTCAAACCAGCCAAGTAGTGTACCAGAAAGTCCGACCCAGCTCTCCAGTCGTTCCAATAATATATCATGATCAACAGTGTCAAATGCTGCACTGAGGTCCAACAGAACCAGCACTGTGGTTCTACCACAGTCTGTATTTATGCGGATGTCATTGAATACTTTGACGAGGGCAGTCTCGGTGCTGTGGTGAGCACGGAAACCAGACTGAAAAACATCGAAACGGTTTGTCATTATTATGAAGCTATTTAACTGCTGAAACACCGCTTTTTCAATAATCTTACTGATGAATGGAAGATTAGGGATCGGCCTGTAGTTCTGCATTAACGTGTTGTCCAAATTTTTCTTCTTTAGTAGTGGTTTAATAACTGCTGTTTTTAAAGCCTGGGGGAAGACACCTGACAGAAGGGATGAGATCCCTATTTGAACAAGATCAGACACAATAACAGGAAGAACTTTCTTTAGAAAAGCTGTGGGTAGGATATCAAGACAGCAAAGGAGGAGCTTAATTGCATAATGATTTTT
Source organism: Valencia hispanica (assembly GCA_963556495.2). Taxonomy (NCBI): domain Eukaryota; kingdom Metazoa; phylum Chordata; class Actinopteri; order Cyprinodontiformes; family Valenciidae; genus Valencia; species Valencia hispanica. The sequence continues at coordinate 3,440,795 of OY747709.1, forward strand.
TTCAAGGCTGTTCTGGTTTAATTCATGGAATTCAGACATTTTCTCTACATTGTTGTTGATTGGGGATGGCACTGGTTGTGGGTTCGATATTGAGGTACAGATTGACCGTCTAATTGTTAGAATCTTTTCAGTGAAAAAGCTGGCAAATTCATTGCAGGCCCTGGTAGAGTTTAGTTCTGGGGATTAGTTAGTCTTTCCACTGTTGCAAATAGAGTCCGTGCATTATTGTTTCTGTTGATGATATCAGAAAAGAACGATTCCCTAGCTTCTTTTATAGTTAGCTGATATCTATTCAGTCTCTCTTTGTAGATCTCACAGTGAACCTGGAGTCGAGTTTTCCTCCATTTTCTCTCGGCTCGTCGACACTCTCTTTTTTCACTACGTACCAGTGGATTACTTGCCCACGGAGACTTCTTTCTAGCTGAGACTACTTTCACTTTAGTTGGAGCAATGGAATCCATGATGTCTGAGATTTTCACAAGGAAATTATCTACCAGTTTATTTACAGAGTTTGAGTTGGGAGATGAAGGGGATGTGGTGGAAGGGTAAATGCGTTTAAAGGTTTCTACTGAACTGTCCCGTAGAAAACGCTTTTTTATAGTTCTCTTACTGTGGCTGGATAATTTAGCAGAGATGGTACTTTCAAAGAAAATACAGAAATGGTCAGATAACGCAATATTAAGACAGAGATGTTGGAAATATTTAAATCTTTGCTGATAATTAAGTCCAGAGTGTGTCTTTTATTGTGTGTTGGTTGTTTGACATGCTGGGTCAGGCCGAAGTTGTGGAGAGTATCATCTAATGTTTTTCCTTGTCTATCTTGGGGGTTGTCGGTATGGATGTTAAAATCCCCCACAATCATGAGTTGGTCATAGTCGATACATATTACAGAAAGAAGGTAATTGAAATCATTAAAGAAGATAGAGTTAAGTTTTGGTGGTTTATATAAACTTAGAAATAAAGCTTTGTTAGGCTCATTTATCTGGGTGGGTAGGTATTCAAAAGAATCAAACGTGCCCAGGGTTACCTTTTTAAAGTTCATTGAGTTGTGAAAAATGGTGGCTACACCTCCACCTCGTCTGTGTTTCCTCTCTCGCTTAAGAGATTGTAATTTGGAGGAGTTGATTCTATCAATGCAGTTGTTTAGTTATTTTCATCTAGCCAAGTTTCTGATAAAAAAAGGGCGTGTAAATTATGCTCAGGGATGAAGTCATTGATAAGAAAAGACTTCCCCGATAGAGATCTAATGTTTAATAAAGCAAACTTAAGTATTGTGATGATGGGCAGCTGAACCTGACAGGTTATCAATCTGAGATTTTGTTTAATATGAGAGCGTGTGGTTAACGGTTTATGTTTCCTGCTGCTAATAATCACTGAAATCTTAGACTCAGGGGTGCCGGGCAAGTTCTGGGAGATGGTAGGGGTAGATTTAATAATCAGTGGGGGGAAGCTCCCAGGCTTATTGACACTAGTCCCAGGGGTTTGGTGTAGTCTAAGTTTAAGTGTTAATTGTGTCCCAAATTTGATTTGCTCGTTCAGTCTGTCTGTAAAAGTTTTTAAATGGAGACTGTGGCCGAGTCACAGGAAGATGAAGACTTAATCTCTGATGGTTCCTTATCTGTTCGGTCCTGTAGTGTCATCATGACTTGCTGTTTTTGTTCTCTGATATCCATGGGCGCCTCAAGGTCAGCTTTTGGGAGCAAGTGTTTTGCTTTCTGATTTTGATAAGAGAAAATGTTTGCTGCCAACAGCCTTACTCCGGCCTTGTTAAGATAACGTTGGCCTCCTTTGAACAAATGATTAGCACTTCCAAATACTTTGAAATTATTAATAAATGTGAACGACTTCTCAGCTGATTGTTTCTTCAACCATTTATGGAGCACGCGGAGTCTGCTAAATCTTTCATCGTTCCCTTCAGGGACTGGTCCACTGATGAGGATGTTTACGTTAAGTCCATCAAGTCTCTGTAGGAGATCAGAAAAGTCTCTCTTCAGAATCTCTGATTGTCTCATCGTGATATCTGCTGATCCAGCTTGAATGACAAGCTTTTCCAGATTTTTTCTGATATTTCTCCCACTGTATTTTTGTAGCAGCTATAAACTCTGGTGTTCTTGCAAAACAAAAGCCTCCATTCCATTAATTGATCCGTCTTGTATGATAACAATCTTTGCTGGGGGGGGCTCTTACTTTGTTATGTGTTCGTTTGATGTGGCTGGGTTTGTCCTGGTGGCTTTGACTGGTCCTGGGGGCTGCGTCATCTTTCAGGGAACTCAAGGCTGCGAATCTGTTTTTCAGCGGGATTCCAGGTGGAGAAATATCTCCTGTTTTTGGCTGAAACCTCTTTTGTTTACTTTTAGCAGAAGCGACAGGTCTGGGTTCAGAGCTTTCTCTGTGCTGGAGTTCCTTTTGTTTTTTCTTCCTCGGAGAACCGGCTGGGGTTGATGATTCCGTGCGTTTTAAAGCTGGCCAGTGTTTATTAGAGTGCGGAGTTCTACCGGTCAGGCGCCTGTTGGCTGAAGGAGTCTCTGTGACACGGTTAGACCGATGTAACACCGAGCTGCGAGGCTGTTCCTCGGTGTGTGTATTCAACGGTAAAGTTGTGTCGTTTCCATAATCAGCGTGGAGATCAAAATTAATTTCCAGATGACGTAGCTCCGTTTCAATGCCCTCAATTCTGTGGAACAGTTTTTCAAAATCCTTAGCTGAGCAAAAAGCCATGTTGATAAGTCCATTTCAAAGTAATCCAAGAAGAGATCCAGTCCAATACAGTAACTCCAGGGGCTGGGTAGATAAAGTAACTAAGAAAAAGTTAGGAAAAGAAAACAAGAAAAGCAAACAGAAAAGAAAATAAAGTGAGGTGTCCATCGAGAGAGAGACAAAGAGAGGCTGTTCCTCCTTCAGCAGTCTGTCCTAAGGTTCTTTTAATGGTTTTTAAGTGTCTTAATGGTCTTGGGCTTTCTTATCTTTCAGAACTGCTTTTACCATTTGAACCTTTGTGGTCTCTGTGCTCCTCTGGCAGCCGTCTCCTTGTCATCCTTAAAGTCAGGACACACACTCATGGTGAGGTGTCTTTCTATTATTATGGTGGTCACCTCTGGAACAGGCTGCTGGAGAACCTCAGGGCCGCAGAGAACGTTCATGTTTTTAAGAGCAGGCTCAAGATTCAACTTTTTAGTCTAGCTTTCAACTGATTTTTTTTTTTATTATAGTCTGTTTAATTGCTCTATATGTTTTACTTGCTTATATTTTATCTGTGTATTACTACTTACCAGTAGTCTTATCTTAGATATCCCCTGTTAATTTTTATATTTTGACCTGCTATTTTAATCCTCCTTCCAGTGTTTCCTCTGTGGGAGCCCTCTGCCTCGGGAGCGGTTGTCAGCTGTAGCTGTCTGGGGGCTCTCCAGGTAGCGCTTGGTGGAGGGGGGGGGGTCTCAGCCTTGCCTCCTCTGGGCGCTCTGGGTCAGTGCCTTGACTGCTGCTAGTGATGTGCTGCTGCCAGTGCAGATGGCTCCTTTGATAGCGTTTCTTTACCTTACCTGGCTCCTCTGTACTCAGCCCAATGTCCTTATTATTGTTGCTCGAGTGTGTGCGCCATGGGGGTGGGGTTGGGTTGGGGGGAGGGGGTTATAAATGTGATCATGCTTTTAAATCTGTGGGAGAGGGATGGGAATGTGGTTTATGTGGGGTCATTTTTTTAATCCGTAAATCACTTTGAGTTTCAATCTTTGTATGAAAAGTGCTTTATAAATAAAGTTTGACTGATCGATTGATCTCTCCTGCCAGGTGTCTTCCCCCAGGCTTTAAAAACAGCAATTGTCAAACCACTACTGAAGAAGAACAACCTGGACAACACGTTAATCTAGAACTTTCTAATCTTTCAGTCATCAGTAAGATTATGAAAAAAGCTGTGTTTACACAGTTAAATAGCTTCCTAACAATGACCAACCGCTTTTATGTTTTTCAGTCTGGTTTCCGTGCTCACCACAGCACTGAGACTGCCCTCGTCAAAGTGTTCAGTGACATCCGCATAAATACAGACTGGTACTGTTGGATGTCAGTGCAGTATTTGACAGGGTTGATCATGATATATTATTGGAACAACTAGAGAGCTGGGTCAGACTGTCTGGTACAGTACTTGGCTGGTTTGAGTCTTACCAAAAGAACAGGAACTTCTTTGTCTCCATAGATAATTTTTCATCAGAACAGACAGAAATCACATGTGGGGTGCCCCAGGGTCCATCCTGGGGCTCTTCCTATTTAATATCTACATGCTCCTGCTAACACAGAGCTGTAATAAATCTGTATAATATGACATACAGTACAGACCAATAGTTTGGACACACCTCATTCAAAGAGTTTTCTTTATTTTCATGACTATGAAAATTGTAGATTCACACTGAAGGCATCAAAACGATGAATTAACACATGTGGAATTATATACTTAACAAAAAAGTGTGAAACAACTGAAAATGTCATATTCTAGGTTCTTTAAAGTAGCCACCTTTTGCTTTGATTACTGCTTTGCACACTCTTGGCATTCTCTTGATGAGCTTCAAGAGGTATTCACCTGAAATGGTTTTCCAACAGTCTTGAAGGAGTTCCCAGAGATGCTTAGCACTTGTTGGCCCTTTTGCCTTCACTCTGCGGTCCAGCTCACCCCAAGCCATCTCGATTGGGTTCAGGTCCGGTGACTGTGGAGGCCAGGTCATCTGGCGCAGCATCCCATCACTCTCCTTCTTGGTCAATTAGCCCTAACACAGCCTGAAGGTGTGTTTGGGTTCATTGTCCTGTTGAAAAATAAATGATGGTCCAACTAAATGCCAACCGGATGGAAAAGCATGCCACTGGAAGATGCTGTGGCTGCCATGCTGGTTCAGAATGCCTTCAATTTTGAATAAATCCCCAACAGTGTCCCCAGCAAAGCACCCCCACACCATCACACCTCCTCCTCCTCCATGCTTCACGCTGGGAACCAGGCATGTAGAGTCCATCCGTTCACCTTTTCTGCGTCGCACAAAGGCACGGTGGTTGGAACCAAAGATCTCAAATTTGGACTCATCAGACCAAAGGACAGATTTCCACTGGTGATGGGGGTAAGGAGTATTGCGTCATTTCCTGTTGTCACTGTTGGGCTCCGTGGAGCAGTTGTTCAGGCTCTCTTGAATTGATCTTGTTTTCTCTGTGCTGAGGCCTTGTTAAGTTATTTTAACACACAAGCACACTAAAACACACGTTTTGTGGTGGCGTACTTTATGTTTTGGGAACTCCTTGTGTTTCACACAGCTTTTCTTGGGGTGGTAAGGTCTCGCTAGCTCAGTTAGCTTAGCTTCATTGCGGCTATGGCTACTCTTCTTTCTCCTGTCTCTAACTCTTCTCTTCTCTCCTCCTATCTCTGTCAGATGTTTGGTTACTTCCCTGCCTCCTTTAGTGATAATGGTAACTGTAATAAATGTAATATTTTTGTAGCTTTGGAGGCGAGGGTATCAAAATTAGAAGCACGGCTCCGCGCTGTTGAAAAACCAGCAGATAGCCGAAGCCCATTAGCCACCGCGGAGCCAACAAGGATAGAACCCCCTAGCTGTCCTCCGGTAGAGCCCGCGCAGCCTGGACCTCAGGCCGGCTGGGTGACTGGACGTAGGAAGCATAGTTCTAGGACCCAGCCCACGGGCCACCACCAACTGGTCCGCGTTTCTTACAGATTTTCCCCGCTCAGTGACACACCCGCTGAGAAGCCGACCCTGGTAATTGGCAGCTCCATAGTCAGAAACGTGGCATTAGAGACACCATTGACCATAGTCAAATGCTTGCCAGGGGCCAGAACGGGCGACATCAAATCCTACCTGAAACTGCTGGCTAAAGATAAGCGTAAATACAGTAAGATTGTTATTCACGCTGGCGGTAATGACACCCCGTTACGCCAATCGAAGGTCACTAAAATTAGTGTTGCTTCGGTGTGTAAGTTTGCCAAAACACTGTCAGACTCTGTAATCTTTTCTGGTCCCCTGCCTGATCGGACCAGTGAAGACATGTTTAGCCGCATGCTGTCATTCCATCAATGGTTGTCTAGGTGGTGTCCTGCAAACGATGTGGGCTACATTGATAACTGGCGAACTTTTTTGGGAAAACCTGGTCTGATCCGGAGAGACGGCATCCATCCCACTTTGGATGGAGCAGCTCTTCTTTCTAAGAATATGGGCGAATTTATTAGTCCTCCAAAACACTGACAACCCAGGGTCCAGACCAGGAAGCAGAGTCGTAGTTTAACCCACCTCTCTGCTGCTTCTGTACTGTTACCCACCCATTACCCTATAGAAACAGTGTCTTGCCCACGGCCAGGATTAAAAGTTACGCCAACAAAAGCAAATTATGGAAATCTCATTAAGATAAATACGACTTTTACTGAACAGAAAAATAAATCTATTAAATGTGGTTTATTAAAGAGTAACTAAACCCCAAAACAACTTTTTTTTGCTTCTAAACTGTATAAATGGGTCTTTACCAATGCAGGCTTTCAGTTTCTGGGGATGTTTTTACATTTTGGTGTAAACCTGTTTAATTCTACACTTTTTGGTCTAAAAAAGTCTTAGTGCTGCCCTCTTAGGGTTGAACTGTGGCTACTGCATTTGAATTTTGTGATTGGTGGAGAGTGGTACATCTCTACGTCACAGGCATTGACCATGTCACAGCAGCCATGGTCTCACAGACACGCCCCGTGGGTTTGGGAATAAAACTATCAGACATATTTCCCCCCCCCCCCCCCGTGGCGAGTTTGGAGTTGGATTGCGTTTTTCAGGTTACCATTATTATCACATTAGCACTTAGCTAGCATAGCTAACATACTGTTTTGAACGTTAGCCTATGTTAGCATTACCACTCAGAGACTGGTCTCCTCCTGTCTCTCTCTCCCTCAGCAGCAGCGCCAGCCTCTGGCAGCGCTGACTCAGCGCCCCGAGCCAGCGGCTCGAATTGATACGGCTCACGGCTGCTGAGCTCCATAAAGCCTCCCTCTACTCCTCTATCTCCGGTGACGACGGAGGAGATCTGCTGGTTCAGGGCGCCGAGCCAGCACCGCCCGAGCTCGGTGCTGCTGAGGCAGAGGGAGACAGGAGGAGTCCAGTCTCTGAGTGGTAATGCTAACATAGTCTAACATTCAAAACAGATGAATGTTGATCAGATTGATCAGTCGCAAAACTGCCAACGTCGCTTTAGTCACTGTCCATGTTTCAGTGTCAGATTAAGCTAGCTGTCACTATTCTCCTGAACACACCCCCACGTTCCCCCCTCCGCTCATCCTCCAAACTTGGCCATACCCCTCCGTTCTTCCTGGCACCGCCCACTTTGTAGAATTTTTTTTTATGTTGTCTGGGGGCGGGGTTATGATTTTTCAGGGGGTTCAGTTACACTTTAAACATAAGATCTCTCTCCTCAAAGACTTTGTTAGTAAATGACTTGATTGGTGATAATCACATTGATTTGCTTTGTCTCACAGAAACCTGGTGGCAGCAGGAGGATAATGTCGGTATAAATGACTCAACTCCTTCCAGTCATTTAAATTTTCACATTCCTAGAAATACTGGGCGAGGAGGAGGAGTTGCAACCATTTTTCGTTCTGATTTATTAATTAGTCCCAGACCAATTGATAACTACAGTTCTTTTGAACATCTAACCCTTAATTTTCGTCATCCAAGTTGCAAAACATTAAGACCATTTTTGTTTGTGATTTTGTATCGTCCACCAGGCCCTTACTCTCAATTCTTGGATCAGATCTCACATTTTTATCTGATTTAGTATTAAATACTGATAGGGTCATTATACAGGTCCTTCTCAAAAAATTAGCATATTGTGATGAAGTTCATTCTTTTCCATAATGTAATCATAAAAATTAAACTTTCATATATTTTAGATTCATTGCACACCAACTGAAATATTTCAGGTCTTTTATTGTTTTAAAACTGAGGATTTTGGCATACAGCTCATGAAAACCCAAAATTCCCATCTCAAAAAATTAGCATATCATGAAAAGGTTCTCTAAACGAGCTATTAACCTAATCATCTGAATCAACTAATTAACTCTAAACACCTGCAAAAGATTCCTGAGGCTTTTAAAAACTCCCAGCCTGGTTCATTACTCAAAACCGCAATCATGTGTAAGACTGCCGACCTGACTGCTGCCCAGAAGGCCATCATTTACACCCTCAAGCAAGAGGGTAAGACACAGAAAGAAATTTCTGAACGAATAAGCTGTTCCCAGAGTGATGTATCAAGGCACCTCAGTGGGAAGTCTGTGGGAAGGAAAAAGTGTGGCAGAAAACGCTGCACAACGAGAAGAGGTGACCGGACCCTGAGGAACATTGTGGAGAAGGACCGATTCCAGACCTTGGGGGACCTGCGGAAGCAGTGGACTGAGTCTGGAGTAGAAACATCCAGAGCCACCGTGCACAGGCGTGTGCAGGAAATGGGCTACAGGTCCCGCATTCCCCAGGTCAAGTTGAGAGATGCAAGACCCAACACTCTGGATGAGCGTAAGGCCGCTATCTAAGCATCCTGGGCCTCCATAACACCTCAGCATTGCCATAGGCTGATTGCCTCCATGCCACGCCGCATTGAAGCAGTCATTTCTGCAAAAGGATTCCCGACCAAGTATTGAGTGCATAACTGAACATAATTATTTGAAGGTTGACTTTTTTTGTATTAAAAACACTTTTCTTTTATTGGTCGGATGAAATATGCTAATTTTTTAGATAGGAATTTTGGGTTGTCATGAGCTGTATGCAAAAATCATCAGTTTAAAAACAATAAAAGACCTGAAATATTTCAGTTGGTGTGCAATGAATCTAAAATATATGAAAGTTTAATTTTTATCATTACATCATGGAAAAGAATGAACTTTATCACAATATGCTAATTTTTTGAGAAGGACCTGTAGTGGGGGACTTCAATATTCATGTGGATACTGAAAGTGATAGCCTAAATGCAGCCTTTAGTGCTATTTTAGACTCAATTGGCTATACTCAAAAAGTACAGGGATCGACCCACTCGGGCAAACACACTTTGGACCTTGTACTGACATACGGTATTGAGTGTGAGGAAATAACAGTCCACCCACATAACCCGGTCCTGTCTGACCACTTCTTAATAACTTTTGAATTTACTTTAATTAACCATCTTAAATCTGAAAGAAAATTTCATTATAGTAGAGCTTTATTAGACGATGCTGTAACAATTTTTAAAGAATCTGTTCCATTCTTACTTTCCTCAGTGTCTCAGAGTAACACAGTGGATGGCAGCAATTCTATCTCTAACCCTTCAGAAATTGATGGTCTGGTTCACAGCGTTACGTCCTCATTGCGTTTGGCATTAGATAGTGTAGCCCCATTAAAAAAGAAAGTGGCTAGCCATAGGAGGCTGACTCCTTGGTTTAAAGCAGAGTTGCATACTTTAAAACAGAATACTAGGAAGTTGGAGAGAAAATGGCGCTCTACACATCTAGAGGATTCCTATTTAACCTGGAATAACAGTCTACTGCTGTATAAAAAGACCCTTCGACAAGCTAGAACAGCATATTTTTCATCATTAATAGAGGCGAATAAAAACAATCCTAGATTTCTTTTTAGTGCAGTTGCCAAACTTACACAGAGTCATAGCTCTGTTGAGCCAACTATTCCCCCAGCTCTTAGCAGTGATGATTTTATGGGATTCTTCATAAATAAAATTAATTCTATTAAAAATAAAATCATTGGCATCCTCCCAAACATGTTTACATGATCAGTAAATGAGGCAGCATCGGAAAGAACTGTAGAACCTCATTTGTGCTTAGGCTGTTTTGATTTAGTCGAGCTTTTGGAATTATCAAAAATGTTAGCCTCATCTAAACCTTCAACTTGTATGTTGGACTCAATCCCAACCAAATTATTTAAAGAAGTGTTCCATTTGGTTCCTGGCCCCATTTTGGATATGATTAATCTATCCTTAGTAAACGGATACGTACCACAGGAATTTAAAATAGCTGTAATTAAACCTTCCCTTGATCAAGATGACTTAGTGAATTACAGACCTATATCTAACCTTCCTTTCTTATCCAAAATCCTTGAGAAAATTGTTGCTAATCAAGTCTATGATCATCTAAACAGTAACGAGCTGTTTGAAGAGTTTCAGTCAGGTTTTAGAGCTCATCATAGCACTGAAACAGCACTGGTGAAGGTTACTAATGATATTCTCATGGCCTCAGATAATGGACTTGTGTCTGTTCTGGTTTTGTTAGATCTCAGTGCTGCTTTTGACACAGTCGATCATAATATTCTCTTAGAAAGGCTTGAACATGTTGCAGGGATCAAAGGAACAGCACTAGGCTGGTTTAAATCATATTTGTCTGATAGATTCCAGTTTGTTCATCTAAATGATAAATCTTCTTCACTCTCAAGGGTTACTTGTGGAGTTCCACAGGGTTCTGTGCTTGGACCAATTCTTTTCACCATATATATGCTTCCAATTGGTAGAATCATTAGACAGCATGGGACAAATTTCCACAGCTATGCTGATGATACACAACTATATTTATCCATAAATCCTGATGAACCCAGTCAGTTAGGTAGATGACAGGCATGTCTGGAAGACATAAAAACATGGATGAATCTAAACTTTTTGCTTTTAAATTCTGACAAGACAGAAGTTGCTGTCTTTGGACCAGAAGTTCTAAAACAGAAACTGATTAGTCAATCACTTCATCTGGATGGCATTAAATTGGCCCCCAGTAATAACGTAAAGAACCTCGGCGTTATTTTTTACCAAGACTTGACATTTAAATCCCATATTAAACAGGTTTCTAGGATTTCCTTCTTTCACCTCCGGAATATTGCTAAAATTAGAAACATTATGTCCAGGAGTGATGCTGAGAAAATAGTCCATGCATTTGTTACCTCAAGGCTGGACTACTGTAATTCTTTACTATCAGGTAGTCCACAAAATGCCATTAAAAGCCTTCAGTTGATTCAAAATGCTGCAGCAAGAGTTCTGATGAATATTAAAAAGAGAGATCACATTTCTCCTGTTTTAGCTTCCCTTCATTGGCTCCCTGTTAAATCCAGAATAGAATTTAAGATCCTTCTTCTTACATACAAAGCCCTTAATAATCAAGCTCCATCATACATCAGAGATCTAATTGTTTCATATGTTCCCAACAGAGCACTTTGCTCTCAGACTGCAGGTTTACTTTCTAAAAGTAGAATGGGAGGCAGATCTTTTAGTTATCAGGCTCCTCTCCTGTGGAACCAGCTCCCAGCTTTAGTCCGTGAGGCAGACACTCTGTTTACTTTTAAGGCCAGGCTTAAAACTTTCCTTTTTGATAAAGCTTATAGTTAGAGTGGCTTAGGTCATCCTGAGCTATCTCTGTAGTTATGCTGCTATAGGCTTAGACTGCTGGAGGATAGACTTACCAATTTTCTTCACTCAGCTACTTCCTTTTCTACTACTACTCTCCAGTTGTATTACAGTACATTCTGCTATTTCGACTGTTAACTTTGTGTTCTCTCAGTGTTTTTCTCTCCATAGAAGATATACCTGGTCTGGTATCCTGCTTGGCTGCAATGCCCTGTTGGACGGGGGGCATCGACTGGGATGGTGCTCCCAGTGGCTGAACATCCACTGTGTCCTGTTATCAACTTTTTACTTTCTGTAACATAGAAAGTACACTTATATCAGATCTTCTGTTCCTTCTGTGTCTCTGCTCTGTCTTCTCAAACCCCCAGACGGTCGTGGCAGATGGCCGCTCCTACTGAGCCTGGTTCTGTTGGAGGTTTCTTCCTGTTAAAGAGGAGTTTTTCCTCTCCACCGTCGCTACATGCTTGCTCAGTATGAGGGATTGCTGAAGGATTGCTGTGGTTGGAAAGTCTGCCCAACCTCACGCCAATGACTGACGCAATCTGCTGGGATTCCTTAAATAGGAAACTTTTTAACTGATTGGAATGTTTGTATAAATGTATTGAAAGGACTTCTTGTTAAGTGCCTTGTGATGACATCTGTTGTGAATTGGCGCTATATAAATAAACTGAATTGAATTGAAATTGGTCTAATGTCCATTCCTTGTGTTCTTTAGCCCAAACAAGTCTCTTCTTCTTGTTGCCTTTCCTTAGCAGTGGTTTCCTAGCAGCTATTCTACCATCAAGGCTTGATTCACACAGTCTCCTCTCAACAGTTGTTCTAAAGATGTGTCTGCTGCTAGAACTCTGCGTGGCATTGACCTGGTCTCTAATCTGAGCTGCTGTTAACCTGCGATTTCTGAGGCTGGTGACTCGGATGAACTTATCCTCTGCAGCAGAGGTGACTCTTGGTCTTCCTTTCCTGGGGCGGTCCTCATGTGAGCCAGTTTCTTTGTAGCGGTTGATGGATTTTGTGACTGCACTTGGGGACACTTTCAAAGTTTTCCCAATTTCTCGAACTGACTGACCTTTATTTCTTAAAGTAATGATGGCACTCGTTTTTCTTTACTTAGCTGCTTTTTTTTCTTGCCATTATACAAATTCTAACTGTCTATTCAGTAGGACTATCACCTGTGTATCCACCTGACTTCTGCACAACACAACTGATGGTCCCATCCCCATTTATAAGGCAAGAAATCCCAATTATTAAACCTTACAAGGGACACCTGTGAAATGAAAACCATCTCAGGTGACTACCTCTTTAAGCTCATCAAAAGAATGCCAAGAACGTGCAAAGCAGAAATCAAAGCAAAAGGTGGCTACTTTGAAGAACCTAGAATAGGACATATTTTCAGTAGTTTCACACTTTTTTATTAAGTATATAATTCCACATGTGTTAATTCATAGTTTGGATGCCTTCAGTGTGAATCTACAATTTTCATAGTCATGGAAATAACGAAAACTCTTTAAATGAGAAGGTGTCTCCAAACTTTTGGACTGTATCAATATGTACAGACAGACAGACAGACAGACAGACAGACAGACAGACAGACAGACAGACAGACAGACAGACAGACAGATAGACAGATAGACAGATAGATAGATAGATAGATAGATAGATAGATAGATAGATAGATAGATAGATAGATAGATAGATGTGCGTTCAGTTCAAATGTAGATAGGTTGTATGTCTAAATGTGTGATGGGAGAGTGTGGAGCGACAGCTGTGCCACAAATCAGCACCCATTTACTGGTGACAGAGTCATTAAAGCCTGCTCTTCTCATAAAACACAATGCACATGGTCAAACATCGTCCACTCCATTCACGCTCATAACTCAGTCTGCTGCACACACACTCGCACATGCAAATGCAAACACACAATCCCACAAAGCTAAACCGAGTGTGTCGACTGAAGCGAGCATTGGGGGCGTGTTTTCCATGTGTGTTGTTTCTAAATCTATAATAAGGAGGGTGATAACGACTCTGAAGCAGAGACGGATCTTTACTAAAAGCAGAGCAGCAGTTAACGGTGTCACACTTTGTTTTATGATAAGTGCAAACCTCCCTTTCCTCTTCTCTCCCTTTCTCAATTTAGCAAAATTGCACAAACTATATGAACATTATGCAAATAGGCAGTAAAGTCCTTCCCTTCTGCAGTGCTCCACTATCTAATTAATCTTTAAGTCTAACTGAGTAATCCGGTGAGGCCTTCTTGAAGACAAAAAGTGTTTTTCATTACTGATGTTGAGTTCTACCTGCTGCTTTCAACTTCACAGATTTATA